>JANHFM010009471.1:63507-75557 GCA_032468115.1 Grayia smithii
GCACATTGGCTTGTGCTTAATTGTAAGCCACCCTGAGTCTCCAGAGAAGGGCGGGATATAAATGGGATTTAAAAAAATAAATAAATTAAACTATCAGATTATAGAGGACAATTATATAGTGGCTACAGTGAGTACCCACATTCTTTGCAGAGGTATATTGTAGGTCCAATCTTTTAGCCCCCTTTGTATCATTAAATTTAATGTTGAGAATAAGAAAGTTTTCAAGTCAAATTCCTGCAAGACACTTTATGCAAGATAAAAGCTGATGTATTAACATTACAAAATATATAATGGATGTCTTTTCAATAAAACTTTTAGAAAATTCTCAAGAACTTGGAATTTAATTTAGCAAAAAATACAATAATCATGGATTTGTTGGAATAGTTTTTCATATTATATTCTAACAGACAGTATTTACTGTATAATATTTGTAGACAAACATTTATTATATCAAAAACATAATTCTTTAATTTTGGTTTTCATTTTGCATTGAATTAGCTCTGTAGAAAGATAAAATTTGAAAAAAAGGAACTGATCATTATTTAAAGATGCTGAAACTATATAGCAATATAACATGTTGAGAAAATATCACTTCAAACTTTTAAACATCTTAATTTATCTGTTAAAACAGTGTACAGGCAGATAGTTGACTTACTTGACTTATACAACTGAGACCAAAATTTCCATTGCTAACCAAGGTAGTTGCTAAATGAATTATGACCAATTTTACAACTGTTTATGCCTTGGTTGTTAAGCAAATCACTGCAGTTGTTAAGTAAATCCTGTGGTTAAGCAAATTTGGCTTGCCCCATTGACTTTGCTTGTTGGAAGCCAAATACCATATACATTGGTTGACAAGCACCTGAATTTTGTTCAGATTCTGGGGATGCTACAATGATGGTGCAGTGGTTAGAATGCAGAATTGCAGGCTAACTCTGCTGACTGCCAGGAGTTCAGTCCTCACTGGCTAAAGGTTGACTCAGTCTTCCATCCTTCCAAGGTCGGTAAAATGAGGATCCAGATTTTGGGGGGCAATATGCTGACTCTGTAAACTACTTGGAAAGGGCTGTAGAGCAATGTGAAGTGGCATGTAAGTCTAAGTGCTATTGCTATAAGTCATAAGTCACTTTTTTCAGTACCTTGTGACTTCAAATGCTTGTAAGTTGAGCACTACCTCTACTGTAAATGTGTCAGAACTTTTCAAAAGACTAATTAGGAGGATGAATGCAGTGTTAAAACTACAAGGATTTCAATTCACAGGGAAATTTTTAGAGAGTATTTAACTGAAAGCCTTTTCAAGTCTTCTGGAACAATTTGCTCAAACTGATATCTAGAGAAGCACTGGACACATATAAGTAATAAATTAGATCCGCAGATAAACTCTGTACACTGCCTCAATACACTCCAGGATGGAAAGCAGGATATAAATCTAAAAAATAACAGGAAAAAGTAAATAACATGGCTTTTTTTTCACCTCATCCAGTGAAGGAGAACTAGTTATTTCATGGGGTAATTAGTTTCACAATCAAATTGTTCTAACTGCTAGGATGAGTTTCCTAACATTCCCTCAGAACCTGCCTTCTTGTAATTCATATTTTGTGTCCTGTTCTTTGGATCAGTGGAAAATTGACCTTTTTCTGCATTATAGCCTTTTAAGTATTTGTAGAGTGCTACCTAGAGTATTTGTAGACTTCTGAAACTTCAGCCTGAAGTTTCCCATACCTTAAATCTCTCTTTGTAGAACTTCATTTCTAGTTGACACTCCCTACTGAGTCACACCTTTTTTACAGCCATGACATACTCAAGTTTAGTTTGTCATCAACTAGTATACCAAGACCTTTTTCAAAGATCTTACCAAGACAGCTATCTATGTTCCGTAGCTTTCCATTTACGTCTCTTACATTCCATTAATTTTATTTCTCAAGTTTGTCTTCTAAAATATTGGCTATCCAATCCAATTCAGGGTAATCTGTAGAACTGGCAAGCTTTTGTTCCACCTCTTCATTTGAGGAGTTACAACAGCAAGACCAATCCTAGCACCTAACCCCAATTTAATGAGGAACCATTCATGAGCTCTATTTGAGCACAGTTTTCAACCATCCATGTATCTATTGGATTTTCATTGTTATTATACCTTCACTTAACTAGTTTACTAATCAAAATGCCATAGACTATTTATTTAAATATCTTGCTGATATCAAGAAGCATTATGTATAAAGCATATCCACAATTTACTGATGAAATTATCTAATCAAAAAAATGAAATAAAGTTAACTTAGCACGCCAATGCTGATTTCCTCTAATGACCACATTCTTTTCAAATTCCTTTTGATCAATCACTTTATAACCATGCAAGAAACTTCCTATGTTTGGCTATCACATTATTGATTTATGTTTCTTGCATTCTCTTCTTCCCTTTTATCGGGATAGGAACAACATTTGCTGTTTTCTAATCATCTGGCATATTGCCAGTTATTCACTTTGTAGTATTTTCCTTTCTCTTTTCAGTCCCCTTGAATGGACTATAAGGATAGGTAAAAACACCACCTGAGCCCATTAACTTGGGTTTTTTTCTTATACTTAAAAATTTTAACATAGTCCCTAAGACAACAAATGAATCAATCACCTTTAAATAAATATCCAGTTTTAAAAGCATTCTTGCATACTTATTTTTATGAGCTGATTATCTATCCTTACAGTTTAAAAACACAAATAACAGAATAAACAACAAAATAATAAAACATAATATATTTAAATATAATAACAATTTATAAAATCAGAACAAACATTTTATATAGCAAGTAATATAAGCTGTTATAATTGTTCTTAAAATGTGATCCCCAGCTCTGAAAACAAACAGTTTAACAATTCTGACTAAGCAGAAATATGTGACATGATTTAGAAATAATACTTTAAACTTTAAAGATTGATTGATTGATCGATCATGTATTGTCAGATTGGTGTCACTATTAACAATTACACAGACAGATCTTCTTGAAGAACATCATCTCATTTCTTGCCCCTTTTGATCCTCCAAAGGTAATCATGTACTGAGGGGTGAAATCCAGCAGGTTCTGACAGGTTCTGGAGAACCGGTAGCAGAAATCTTGAGCAGTTCAGAGAACCAGCACAGAAATTTTGAGTAGTTTGGAGAATTGGCAAATACTACCTCTGGCTGGCCCCAGAGTAGGGTGGGAATGGAGATTTTGCAATATCCTTCCCCTGGAGTGGGATGGAAATGGAGATTTTGCAGTATCCTTCCTCTGAAGTGGAGTGGGAATGGAGATTTTGCAGTATTCTTCCTCTGGAGTGGGGTAGGAATGGAGATTTTCAGTATCCTTCCCCTGCCATGCCCACCAAGCCATGTCACACCCACCAAGCCACACCTACGGAACCAGTAGTAAAAAATTTGGATTTCACCACTGCACTTACTGTAATCAAGTTCATCCCTCTTGCTGATGGTTCTTTTCTTCTTACCTTTCTTTCCTTTCCTAGCATTGTTATCATCTCAAGAGAACTTCACATAATGTGCCCAAAATATAATAATTTGAGACTGGTCCTTTGAGTCTCAAGTGGATATCTGGATCTATTTGTTCAGTGATTTATTTTTTTCCCCATTTTCTTGGGTATCCTTAGGGGTCTTCTTCAATACCACATTTATAAGTATTATTTTTCTCCTGCTTCTTCACTGTTCAATTTTTGCTTCAATAACATGTCATGAGGAAAACCATTCCTTGCACAATTCAGATCTTTATAATTATGGACATGTCATGGTATCTGAATATGTTTTCCTTCGTTATTACCCTACTAAGTTCTAGTTCTGTAGCATATTTATTGACTTTATTTTCTTTATTTTCTTTTATTTAAGCCCACCTTTATTATTTTTTATAAATAACTCAAGGTAAATGAACATACGTAATACTCGTTCCTCTTTCTCGTTTTCCCAGAACAACAACCTTGTGAGGGGAGTTAGGCAGAGAGAGAGTGACTGACCCAAGTTGGTCACCCATCTGGTTTTTCATATCGAAGGCAGGACTAGAACTCACAATTATCCAGTTTCTAAACAGGTGCCTTGACTATTAGACCAAACTGGCTATTGTTGGTCATCAATCCTAAAAGATAGCAGCTGTCTACCACTTCAATATATTTAATGTTAATAATATGGCTGATTGCTGTACCTGTTAAGTAGATTGATGTTTTAATAGATTGATAAAATTATATTTTTATTCTAGTGGGACATAGTGATAGCTGCCAACAGTTCAGTAATAATATACAGAATTTGTATCTATTAGAATTTTCTTTCAGAATAACTTAATCTTCATATTAAGTTATATGATTAGAATTTTAATAGATCCTTTTCCCAGAGTACTATAGTGGACTACTAATAACATAGGAACATGTACTAAATATCAGTACATTAGCATAGCATTAGCGTTAGATCCTCCCATGCTGTGTAGCATAAATATTATCACAATAAAGAATATTCTTTAAATAAGAACAGTTTAAAAATTAACTTAGCATAAGATGTAACATAGAGAAATTTTTAAAAAATCATGTTTGGTTAGTCATTCAGGACATCTTTGTCTATATGATATACTTTTGGAGATGACCTGGCATAAATATAGATGCCATTTATTGGCTAATGGTGCAAGGAATTTAATTGTTTTCAAGTAATTTAAAGTATTTTATAGTGTACTTATATGCTTATATTTCAAAGCCTATAATTTGACAGCAGTGATTATCCTTAAATTATTTAACTTGAATAGCAATGAGTCATGGGTAATTCTTAAATAATCAAGCATATTTAAGGTAATTTTTTGTTAAAATGTAGCATTTTACATAGCATAGCATTTGCATTTTTTCACCTGTGAATGGGCCAAGAAAGAAAAATAAGGCCTTGATTACAAATGTGGATATTTTTAATACTAAATGTCACATGCCATTTCAAAACTTGTCAGTGAGATCTTACACTCTTACAAAAGAATCTTGGAAAGAGAGATTTTCATTGGAACAATTTGGTGGATAATAGTATAAAAGGTATGTTTCTTAAATAGAAAAAAATGCAGTTCACTTTTAGAAAAAAGAACTCATGCTGTCTTTTAAACTGTCATTCCTTGTTCCTAACTTGCAATTAGGCAGTATTTCCAAAATGTCATTCTGAGATTATCCTTCAACCATCATCCTAATAAAAACTGACGGCAAGCATATTATAACCAAACTTTCTCCCCTGTAATTACAATGAAGAATTTCAAACAGATTAATAAGGGAAATTCTACAACAGATTTCCAGGGACAGCTATGAAAACAACAGCATGCTTTTAAAGAAATACGCTGCACTGTTGGCAAGATGGATGGCGATCAGGAGACAAATCTATGAGCAAAGCTGTTTGGAGGGAATAGTTTTGTAGTATGTGATATATACTATGCAAATGAGCTTATTAGGACACTCATCTTTTATTATTGGTGCCCAATTTAATAGAGGCATTTAAAAAACAATATTTCTGCCTGACTCCTGGGACAGAAAAAGACACATTGATATAATTGAAACCAAATGATTGTATGTTATACTATTTAATCATGTCATTTTTCAGTGGCTGTTTTTTGTGTTTCATTGCATGGTTATAGAATAGTTAGTTTTAGTATAGATAAGGTCTCACTATCTAACAATCAAGCATGGTTTTGTTGTAGGTGTTATTTTATGAAATCAGTTAAAATATTCCTATTTGCCAATATTTTCTTTTAAAATATGACATCATAATTTACTTCAAGGATGTGTTGTTCGCTTAATTTTTTTGGGAGGGAGATTACTGATAATGGGCTGTTTTTTTTAAAGTTCCAATGTATTTTGTTTAGGAAGTATATGTAGCTAATTTTTAAATTAAAGAGATCATCATAGGATAAATCAAAATACAGCTAAAAATGAATACTGCTAATAACAATTTCAGCTAACGTGTGCAAAGATGCCTGTTTATAACAAATATAAAAATACCAATGAAAGGACTCTCTACACTGTGCATATATTTAATGCAACCTGGCTATCAAACTCCCCTAATCCATCTCCTTTCTAACAGATTTTAGAAATAGCACAGGGCACAAACAAGTAAAAGGCCATAAATTACTTTAAGGCTGTAATTCTATCCATACTTATGTGGTCATAAATCCTATTGAATCATAAGATTTATTTCTGAGTATACATGCTTAGGACTATGTGCCTTTTTGTGATCATTTTCCTTAGATACTTCATCAGACTATAGCCAGATTTTTTTTTGCATCCAAAGCCATGTTAGCATAACCCCATATCCAATGTTAGACCTTAAATACTGGCCTCACTTCAAATTTCCTGCCTTTGATAAGAACTGTCCCTTCCCTAAGAGAAGGGAAGAAGATATCAGAAATTAATATCCCTACCTACTTCTGGTTTTGGACAGGCTGACTTCAGTTCCCATTTCTTAACGAAATTCAGCCCCAACAGAAAAATGGTTTTTTAAGCTTCCCAATAGCTGAAGAAGCTTCTTGGATGTGAAGTGAAATGTCTTCAAAAGAAAAAACAAGGAAGTCCAATTGCCTCTTGAAAAACCACCTTTGGGACAACCAGGACCTGGATGACTGAGAATCTCTACAGACTTTTAGCTCCCCAATAGCAGAATTATGATCCCAGTCCTGCAAGAATTCCACTCATTTTCAAGCAAACACAAGCAGAATTTTCATGCAGATTTTCTTGTTTAGCAATGAACTCTAACACCCAAATATGACAAATGCTAAGTATGCTTCCAGGGTAAGATATTGAGAATTTTCTCTAAGGGTTATGATAGATATATCATTTATAGAACATTAGGATCTATTTGGAAGTACTCTCAGCACTGATAATTTATAAGTAGCTCTCCTTCTTTGTTGACTATCTCTGGAGAGACAATAAAAGTTGACTGTGAAGAGTATTGATTAGCTGGAGTCAATAGTTGGATGATCACTCCATCTCTCCTCGTATTGTAAGAAGTTTTGTATATCATGGGAATTCAGTTTCAGAGAAACCTTAGCAGCATTTAGTGTGTTGCATTAAATATGATCACGTGCAAGAGGAAAGCCTTGCAAATGTGGAACAGGATACATGACCAGAACAACACTATTGTAAGCAGTGTTTGGGTTGCTGGTGTATAAATTAATCATGCAAATTGCAAAGCTGGCAGAGCTGATGTATCTGTTTTAAAACTACATTTGCCCTTCAAGTGAATGTTGTCATAATAATAAACCACAGGAAAGTAAATATGGAGGGAATATGTACAAATCATGCACATCTGCATGAAGCTCATGGTGAGATCATTCATCACCATGTGTTGAGGAATCATCAGTATGATGAAGATACCCAATTTTACATCTCCATATCTGGCAACCTGAGTGATGCTATTGCTACCCTTTCGTGGTCCCTGAAGGCTGTGGGAGCTTGGATGGGGGACAACAGGCTAAGGTGAATCCTAGCAAGACTGAGTAGCATTGGCTGCTTGGAACATCAAGATCCGGATCTTTAACATCTTTAATTCTGGACAGGTTACACTACCCCCTTCAAACTCAGTTTGCAACTTAGGGGTTTTTCTGGACTCATGATTCTTTCTAGATGACTAAGTGGTGGGCATGACTAGGAGAGCCTTTGCACAACTTTGGTTTATGCACCAGCTATGGCCTTTTCTGGATCAGGACTCCCTGCACTCAGTCATTTAAGCCCTAGTCATTTCTCATCTATTCAACATGTTCAATATGTTCTACACAGGCTATCCCTGAAATGCATCTGGAAGCTTCAGCTACTGCAAAGGGCAGCAGTGTGAGCAATCTGTGGTGCTCCTACAATGGCCCATGTTACACTGCTGCTCCATGAGCTGAACTGGCATGGGTCCTGATTATTTATGAACCATCTTGTTCTACTAGGACAGGCCTTTTCCACTCATAGCAGCAACGGAGGCCTGCTGTGGATCCTGTCAATCAAGGATCCCTACCTGGCAGGATCCAAAAGAAGAGCCTTCTGTGTCATAGCACCCACTTTCTGATACATCCTGTCCCCTGGGGTGAAGTCCCCACTTCCTGTCCTTCCATGAGAGTCTGAAGACTTGGGCCTGCCAATTGGCCTCGGGACTTAATGGGGGAGTACCACAATGAAGGTGGCTATTGGACTAATAGCTAACCCCATTTCTCCACTGCACATTCTGTTTCCTCCCACCCATCTTTTCATTCATATTACTGTATTTTCATTATTTATTTTATTGTTTCATTGTTTTACTATTGTCATATTTACGTTTTTAAAAAATAATTTTACATTTTACCATTGTAAGCCACCCAGAATAGCCCTACAAAGAGATAGGCAGCAAATAAATGTAATAATAAATCAGTAAAATAAATAGAAACAGAGCAATTGTTCAAGAGGATACTGATTAGCCATGTTATAAATGCAATCATAATTCTGATGAAGACTTTTCAGTTTAAGAATTTCTTTCACATTGTTCAGAAACATTAAAAAAATTCTAATTAAAAATTCATATCAATGTCTTGATTCAAGAATTCAGGTTAATCAAAGGATTATAGATACAGGTAGTCCTCCACTTACAACAGTTAATTTAATGACTATTCAAAGTTACAACGGCACTGCAAAAAGTGACTTGACCATTTTTCACACTTACAACCTTTGCAGCATCCTTGTGGGTCATCAGAATTTGGCTGCTTGGCAACTGACTCATACTTATGACGGCTGTAGTGTTCTGGAGTCATGTGAGCTTCTGACAAGCGAAGTCAACGGGAAAACCAGATTCACTTAACAAACATATTACTAACTTAACAACTGCAGTGATTCACTTAACAACTGTTCCAAGACAGGTCGTAAAATGGCACAAATTTAGTTAACAACTGTCTTGCATAGCAACAGAGATTTTGGGCTCAACTGTGGTTGTAAGTTGAGGACTACTTCAACTCCTCAACTTATGATTACGATGGATCACAAAAAAGCTACATAGGACCCAGATCTTCCCCATCTCCCCATGGTCACATGATCGCATTTTGGGCTGTCTTGTCATATTTATGGCAGCTTGTCCATATTTATGGTTTTTTGCAGTCTCCCATGGTCATGTGACTATGATTTATGACATTTTTGCCAAAAACTGGCATTTACTGTACTTGTCGTTTCTAGCACAAACCACCCTACAGCGAACAATGGATTTGCTTAATGACTGCTGCATTTGCTTAACAATCACTGCAAAAAAGATCATAAAATTGAGTCTGGTCACCCTGGTGACCCACTTTACAACTGTCATGGCTTATGATCTAAATTGTGGGTTTAATTACAGTTGTAATTCAAGGACTACCTGTATACCTTCCACATATCAAATGCATTGTATATTTTGATACATAGGATTGTTCGGTAAATGCTGTCATTTTATACAGTTAAATTGCTCGATAAGGGCCTGAATGTGAATAATATATTATAATATGGTAAAAGTGTGCAGAACATCACTGTAAATTAAATACTGAACTTAATCCAGAGCTGAAGGATATAACTTTATCCTTCTTCGAAAGTGTTAATCAATACACTATAATATTGATTGTAAATCTTCACATGTACAATGAGTGATGTGGAATGGACCAAACAAAATATGAAGCATTACAACTGGACAGAAAAGGAAATATTGCTTAGTATGAACTATCTCTGCATTCTAGATCTTTCTATTCAATGCTTCAATAAAAGAAATACCAAACACAAACATTGAAGCTAAATATCCAGGTATCAAAAATTATCTTGGTCCATTATAAAAGTGTTCACAGAAGTAATGAAATCATTTCATAATTATAAACTGCCAGGATTCACGTGTAGAATGGCTAAATTCTTTGCTACCTATTTTCCTTCATCATCCAGTCCAAGGAAAAGATGTGTATTTCAAAAACTGGCATCTTCATGCTTTGTAGTTTTATGTATTCCTAATAAGTCATTCTTTCACTGACATTGTGACCTTTATACTTTGTAACCATCTATAAATAATGTGTGTATGTGTGTGTGTGTGTGTGTGTTCACTTACTAGTGACAAGGTGATCCTTCCTAGAAAGGAAAAGTAAAATAGCACATCGTCTTTGTTTACATCAGCCCCTCCATGAACAGTGGGGTACAGTGTGGTGGGTGAGAGAACTTTCTCCTCTGACCATTTGTGATTTAAAAATTTCCTTCTTGTCACTTTCAAGAGGAAAGAACGTGACTACACGTGCCTGAAGTTGACATACCCAACAATTCAGTTTAACCTTGGGTCTGAAGAAAGAGCCCTACTTGAGAGGCATATAGATGCATGCATGCATGCATGCATGCATGCATGCATGCATGCATGCATCCATCCATCCATCCATCCATCCATCCATCCATCCATCCATCCATCCATCCATCCATCCATCCACACACACACATATCCTATATTCAGTGATATAAGTTATTATACCTATTATCATAACTAATTGGAGCCGCTTCGGAACCTCATGAATATAAGTTCATGAATCAGGGAATTGAGACCACACAGAATTGTTATATAAATGTGCAGCGGATGTATCGAATACTCATGACAAGGAAAAAGAATGTCAAAAGACTGTTGACTCAAGAGAATAGAGGTAATGGCCTAGGATTTAAAGATTGGGATGAGATATGTTCAGTGAAATCACAGCTTAATGGGCCTTTGCTCTGATGCAATGGACATTTTTTTTTCATTCAGTTGCCACCCCATTTAATGTCCATTAAATGAATATGTTTCTGTTAAATAGAGGTCTTCCAGGAAATGACATTATTGACAACAACTATATAATAATGAAAATAACATAAATTAATGCAATGACATACAACCATAATTTATGGTCATTCAGATTTAATGGACATCTTATCCCCTTTAATGAGTTGTTAAATTGATGTATACCCATACACATATGTATCTCTCTGTTTGATATCAAGTCCTGGATTTTGTAACAGGCAGATCTGCAATTATAGTTCTTTGTAATAAGATCTTATCCAGATATGTTGAGTCTGTGAAGCTTCTGCTGATAGTTAGTAACTGAATATGGAAGTGATTTTCTGGAGACTAAAAATATTTAAGATTGTTGTGGTTTGTGTGTAGTCCAATTTACAGAATCAAAACTTCTGTATCTATCTACTTGGAAAGCTCTGCTTAAAGGTCTTTGATGATGGTAGATTTATATCTGAGAACATTCTGTAAATATAGCTTCAATTTCTGAGTTCCAAAATGATAGAATGAGTCTCTAATACATAGTCATTGTTAGGTTGTCGTATCAACTGCCCAGTGAATCTCTCTGTAGTTTACAATAAGATATAAAAACCAAAATACCTGAAATATTAAAACAATTAAAATCACCAGTTGAAAAGCTCTTTTAGCCGGTTCTTTGCATGGCTTTTTTAAGAAAGGAAAATAAAAAGATTAGGCTACCAGTTTATCATTACAAAATTGAGCTCCCACAGAAAAAAGACTTCATAATGAGATGCTATGAGATATGCCATGGCAATTATAGACAGACCTTTTCAGATGAACTCAAAGACTGAATTGGTAGGGGGGTGTCTTATGGACCCCATGTGTTCTCTCAGGTTGTCTGGATCCAAGCCACACAGAATTTTAAAGATTTTTTTGTTTTTACCTGGGTATTGCCAACTGTAATGCTTTTTGTAAGTTTTCCAGACTTACAAAGAGAATATGGTTTAATAAGAAGCTGATGGAACATACAAAGATCCAGGTCTATAGAGCCTGTGTCTTGAGCACACTCTTATACTGCAATGAGTCTTGGACCTTTTACGCACGGCAGGAGAGAAAGTTGAACACTTTCATATGCACTTTACTTCAATGTATCCTTGGCATTACCTGGCATGACAAAGTTCTAAATAGCGCAGTCTTGGAACATGCTGAAATTTCTAGCATGTATAGACTATTGAAACAATGAGGACTACACTGGCTTGGGCATATCGTGAGAATGGCTGATGGTCGGATTCCAAAAGATCTCCTGTATGGAGAATTAGTGCAGGGAAAGCGCCTTAGAGGG
>JANHFM010009471.1:105442-127364 GCA_032468115.1 Grayia smithii
TCAACCTTGGTGACTTTAAGATGGGTGGACTTCAACTCCCAGAATTCCCCAGCCAGCAAAGCACCAAGGTTGAGAAACACTGGCCTAAAGCAATATACTTAACATGAAGTCAACATTAAAATTAATATTTGCCTTTGTCCATGTATGGATTATAGGCATCAATTCTATAATCTTTAGAGCATTGCTTTAAATCTCACATTTGTTTTCTGATAAAATTAATTATGCATACATGTCTTCCTAAATTTAAATTTGTGCTGAATTGTGGCAAATAATTGAAGAAAGCTGGTATTACCAATGTAGCCTACATTTCTATGCTGTCTTTTGGCTTACTGCACTGTCTAGTCAACGTCAGCATTAACAACTTATTGGTTCTATACAAATTCTCAATGAGCACTTCCCCACACCTCCTGTGTAATCAAAATGTTCCTTTTACCCTCACCAAGAAAACCAGAAAACTGAATGTGAACTCCTGGAATTAAGAAACATGGCAGTTATTACTGAAACTAGTTCACCTTTACAAACCAATATGAATAGTTTATTGGAATGTGTATTAGCAAAGGAGGAAAGTGATGCAGTTCTTATTTTCAGGACAATATACTGGAAATTACATATTTTCTAGAGTTACAATGATGTGTTCTAATTCAGAAGTGGGCCGTCTACCTCCTTCAGCCTCCATTTCAAACGCTTTGTGAAGAATTAGGTTTCTGGCAAGAATAATCTGGCTTCCTCAAATAACTTGTTTTGAGAGTAGGAAAAAAGAAAGGGGAAGAAGAAAAAAGAGTGCTAGAAAAGAGAGTGAAAAAGGAAGTGCCATGAAGAGACAGAAAGCAAGCAAACCCTGCACACTTCTCTGCATACTTAGTTTGGCCCCACTCCAGTACAACAACAAAGCCCAAGAGAGTGCAACTCTTGACAGATTTTCCACCCTTGCCTTTGCTCAATATTAGTGATTGTACACCACCTTTCACTGCCCACACGAGCTTCCCTTTCACTAAAGGTAGAAATATAGTGCATGCAAAGCTATATACACACTGAGGTGCCTTCTAAATGTCAATTAATGAAGGTGTAATATAATTCAGCAAGGATATTGCTGTGGGGTCTTCACATAAAAAGTACCTAACTCATAAATCCATAGCTCCTCAAGTCAGCACCAGACCCCAGGCTCTCTAAGCTACCCACCAGATTCTTGAAATCCCTCCTCCCTGCTGTGAGGGCTTAGTTGATACTTTAACTTCATTTCTCATGCTATGGGAAATGAATTAGAAGCAATCTATCCTAATTTGTTAACTTATTCAAATAACAGTTATTATACTTAACTATGCTAAAGATTATCTTTTTGGTGGCAGATTGTTTATTTTTTGATGAGCCTAATTACTGATTTTCCAAAGGTAATTTACATTTATTACTAATACATCTTTTAAAATGTGACAGATAAATGTTGTTCCCATAAGTGTATTATGAAAAAAGTTACTATTTAAAAACACATTATTTAATTTGAAAGATAAATGGCAAACACCATTATTTTTTTTTCTTTGAGCACCTGTTCTGTAAGCTCATTAAAATGTGTGATTTTATGTGAAGCTGAGATACTTAAGAGAAAAATTATCTATGGTATATGTATACCCTAAAAATAAACCCAGTACGCAAAGGTGACAGTATGCATATTTACCAACGTAGCTCAACTAATTTAATGTGATTTCTGCTCCAGCTGCAAGCCAGAATAAAGCTGTTGTGAGCAAATATATTTTCCTGCTGAATACCATATATCGAAGCTGTAATCTCACTCTTTTATGGGTATGGTATAAAATTGACCATTAAGAGACAGCAGCTTCAAAAAGTTCTATGTACTGTAAATGGTAATTCTGCTGTTTTATCCAGACTGCTTCTGACTTTATAACTGTACAGGTATGTTTCCTCTGGAGATTCAGAGGTTTTGTTTTCCATGGAGGCAAGATTTATCAAGAAAATTTATCATGGCACTTTCTTTTTCTATCAATATGGTCCATAACCTTTTCCTCCTATACTTTTTTCTTTGAGGCACACATGAAGTTATACCAGAACCAATTATTTTTTTATGCAATCCAGTATTTTTTATTCTGATTTGCAGAGATTGTCTAATGTGTCAGAGGTTTTTCCCACCATCTGTCATCTAATTCTTTCACAAGGTGATGCCAAGTCATTCAAATCAAATCATCTTTATTAGTGTAATTGATTGATCCAAACATAAGAATATAACAGGGCAAAAGAAACAACAAGGTAGGTACCATCTATGCAGGAAAATTTTGAACTTTTTCCAACTGGCAAGACATCTCATTCACCTAGCCAAGGTTAGGCAGTATAAAGACTTCATGATGGCCTACTTCAATTTTCTTATTATCAGCAATCTTTTAAGATAAATTCCACATCTCCTTTGTGTCTCATGCAATTTTCTTGTGTTGTTTGTTCTGCTATATTTTGGTGTTGCCATCATCCTATTTTTTTTTAGTATTAGACCATGTAGATTTATTTATTTTCTATTGATCTTATTGCGTTGCAGATGCAAGAGTTATATTTAGCGTGACCAAACTTTGTGCTCTTGTTTATAAAGTCAGCCAAATGATATTTTCTGGGTTTAGTTGGTGATGAGTATTTAAGACCCTAAGCTTTAACTGGATTTTGCCAGCCTACTAGCATTGCTACTACTAATTATTATGATGATGATTGTTTGCACAGTCAACCTGATGCTTGAGGTGGATTTGGCATTTTTCTCTACCTATCAAATTCTTTCCAAGGATCTGGGCTAGGCAGTGTTTAATAATATTAAAGGTACTGTCACAACGAAAGCTGTTCCAGGTAAACTTGCCTTTTACAATTGACTGATGCTGATTTTGTCAATGCTGATTGTGTTCAAGTGATGCTCCAGATGTTTTTGGATTGCACCCAAGACACCTATTACTATTGGTACTATCTTTGCTTTCTTTTTCTATAGTCATTTTACTTTTTTTGCAGGTCTTTGTATTTTGTTATTTTCTCCAGTTCTTTCTCTTCTATTCTGCTGTATTCAGGTACTGCAATGTCCACTATCTAGATTTTTTTTTTATCTTTCTTATTGACAAATGATAAGTCCGGGGTGTTATGTGACAGGTGCTTGTCTGTTTGAATTCTAAAGTCCCAGAACACTTTAGTTTCTTCTTTTTCAATTACTTTGTCTATTTTCTACCAGTTCTTGCTTCCAAGCAAATGGCACTTCTTGCAGATATTCCAATGTACCATTGTTGCTATTTTGCAATATCAATGTTTGCAGTCAGTTTGTGCAAACTTCTTGCAGCAGCTAACTAGGTGTTCCACTCTTTCTTCACTTTCTTTGGAAAGGCAGCATTTGTTATCTGTTGCTGTCTTCTCAGTTCTGTCTTTGTATGCATTTGTTCTTAAGGTGTATTCTTGTGCAGCCAGAATTAGTCCCTCTGTGTCTTTCTTCAACTTTCCTGTTCTTATCCATTATCTGCAGGCCTATTTTTTTTTTTAATAAATTGGTCATATAATGCTTTGCTTTCATCATGGCTTTTTTCTATTCTTCATTTAGTCTTATAGATCAGTTTGGTCTCTCCACTATTTAGCAAGCCTTCAGTGCATCTTCTTCACTATCCTTCAGCTATTCTTGAATTGATCTTTCTTCTTTAACTGTCTGGTACTTTCAACATCCCACGCCCACCTATTTTCCTTCATAAGTATAGTTTGTCAACATTGCTGTGAGGATGAAGGACATGATTCATTGTTTATGGAGATTCTCAATCATCCAGGTCATGATTTGAAAAGTACCTTTGGGCATGATTCATTGTCATTATTTTTCTGGTCTTCCTATCCAGGACTTTTAGTTCAATGGCTTGAGTCCAGTCCAGTATTCCAACTGTGTATCCAATGACAAGAATTGCATCATTGTTAATTGCTTAGATGGTGTTTGGACTTTAAGCTCTTCTTCATTCTCATGATTCTCTGACTTTCTTCTTAATTTCATTGTGCTTGATGTTGCCTGCTATATTGTGTTTTGTCACATGATCAGTCAGATAGCTAGACTGGATTTGGCATTATTATCCACCTATCTAGTTCTTCCCAAAGACCTGGGATGATGATATTATTATTATTATTATTATTATTATTATCATCATCATCATCTCTTTTATTCATTAAACATGAAACTCAATCAACTGATCATTTAAAAATGTGTCACAAATACCTTTGACTGGTGCTAATGGTTGATACAGGTTGCTGCCAGTGTCCTAAGTATCTACCAAGTAGATGATGATGATGATGATTATCATTATCATCATCATCATCATTATATTATGTTCTTATTTTTAAAATAGTTTGATTTGATGTCAGAGAGGCTCATTATCTCAAGCTTACATACAGTTCCAATAGTTTGTTTTTTTAAAAAAAAATATTATTAAAAGCCAATTTAAGCTGTTGAAGCTAGATATGCAACACGTTTCATGTTTAAATCATGGGCCTATATTTGTTTAAAATTTGTGGAGAGAGAGAGAGAGAGAGGGAGAGGGAGAGGGAGAGGGAGAGAGAGAGAGAGAGAGAAGTCCACAACATTAATTAATATTAAACAAGAAGGTGACTGGATAATTCCAGATATTTTTACTTAATTTGGAAAGTATAAAATGCAAGGCTGGAGTGCATCCTTGGAAATGCTGTGATAAGGTACTTTGTACTAATCCTTTAGCTGTATTCTAATAGTTATTTTTTCATAATCTTCATCCTATGCTTTGGCTCTTTGTTGCACAGGTTCTAAACTGGAAAAAAAATTGCATCAGAAATACATGTAGTCTTTGACTCATACCAATAACTGAGACTGGAATTTCCATCATAAGTCAGTGTGGTCATAAAGTGAGCCATCATAAGACCAGATGTAATTTTACAAACATCTTTACTTAATAATTGTAATAATTTCACAATCATTAGGCAAGTGAAACTTCCTCAGTTTACTTTTTTTGTAGGAAACCAGCTGCAAAGGCCACAAACCATGATCATGTGACCACAGGATGCTGCAAGCAGTTGTAAATAATTGTTGTTGCCAAGTGCCCAAATTGCAAATTATGTGATTGTGGGGATGGAGCAACATTTGTAAGTGCAAGGGCAGGTCATAAATAACTTTTTTTGAAGACATCATAATTTTGAACCATTGTTGAAACAGACATAAGTTGAGGACTATCTATATTAATTATTCCTCCTAGTA
The DNA here is from genome assembly GCA_032468115.1 of Grayia smithii. Taxonomy (NCBI): domain Eukaryota; kingdom Metazoa; phylum Chordata; class Lepidosauria; order Squamata; family Grayiidae; genus Grayia; species Grayia smithii. The sequence goes on from JANHFM010009471.1 coordinate 110,664, forward strand.
AGAAATATTAGGGCAATGGATTATTTATCTATGTCTTATCTTTTTATTTTATTTTTTAGAGAGAATTCAATATTTTAGATTATACCCATATTTATATAATCTCGATCCTAAATGGATTATTTGACGGTGAATCCTACTACTTTTAATAGGACTTATTTCCATGTAATAGGCTCAGGATTGCAGATTATATTGGTTGGCTGGATGGCCTTTATTGAGTCTTACGCACCTATTGATTGATAGAGGAAGGTAGAGGAAGCATGTTCACAGATACCTAAAAGGATGGGATTGAGGGAAAAGGTCAAACTTGATTATTTCCCCTGTGCCTTTTGAAACTAAATCTTGTTTTATAAAAATCAATGAGGGTTTCCACTTCAATGAAAAGATATAACTGTGATTTAAACCATAAGCTACAAAAAATTGCTGTTCATAACTGCTTTTGCATATACCTACCTGTAAGGACACTGGTGTGAGATCATATAGCAGCTAATGTGGCTATTTTAGAGAAAATTGTGTTTTACAAATGGAATTATAGTTGATGTAGCATGCTCTTACTTTTCTTTCCTTTTCTATCCCCTTTTCCTTTTAGAAACTTGGCTGCATTTCAGATGTAGGCTTATCCTCTAAACCCTGGGATGACCTCTAATTCCATTGTATCACTGCCTTTTGTTACACTTGACTCCCAAGATAAATTTTCTTTCCAAATGTTATTTGTACATGTTGGCTTTGTAACCAGGTTGCATATGCTGGAGCAATTTCAGTTATCATTTGGCTTTATAGCAAAACAGTTTTCTTTCATATGGGTTTATATGCCAAGCTACCTCTTAACAACTTTCTTTTCAAATGTGTACGCCTCTGTATAACATCTCACCCACTAATATTTTAATGATTTTGCAATTGCAGTTTCTGTGATCATTTCAAGTCATCATTTCAGAACTGTAAATGTAATTATTTCTCCTGTTTTCTGTATCAAATTTGCTATTTTATGTGTACAACTCATATTGTTTATTGAAAGTATTTTAGAAAGGAAATTTTGATTGCAGCAAAAAGGAAACAATTGCTCCTGAGTCAAAGAACCGGTTATACAAAGTAAACACAAATGTATCCTTTTGCTTTTTCTAAAAAAACAACAACAAAACTATGCAACACTTCAAGAAACAGCTATGTAGTGTTGTCTATTAAGAATTGTTAACATTGTACTAAATTAAATAAAACATTTTGGTTTTCTACTATGCTTCTTGAGGTGGTAATCAGAAAAGAACCCCGCATTTTAAAAAAAATGGTGCCTTGCTGTATTTCTTATAACATTTATTAAAAAGTTGCTTTCACAGTAAAATTACGTTCATTTGAAAGAAGGAAATAGCAAGGTGTGAATCGTTTCTGTATATATGTATAACCAAGTGCAAACATTGATGTACAATGACAGTATAAAATGCTTTCATGTTTGTGATGCCTGGTGGTGTAGAAAACATAAGCCTTAAAGCCACTAGATTGCATGATAATTAGAACTGGCATAATAAACATAAGTTTACTGGGGAATTTTTAGAACTGGCTCTCATTTACCCACATCTGTCTAAATGTGAATATTGCATGCATCTGCCATAATTATTTGAATATTTATAAGGGCCTCTCAGGTTTTGTGTAGGCCTTTAGGAACAACTTTTTCTGTGACCCTTCTGTCCTGAAAGTTCAGCTATTTCTAGTAAAATTGGAAGAGGACTTTGAACTACAATCTCATCCTGGAATAATTCCTTTACTGTCTCCACCTGTTAAGATGCCCATTTGGAGACCACAAGAAGTCATCTTCAAGAATTTTGTGCGCTAATAAGAACCAGGAAAAGTATCTGTTTTTTTCTGAATACACACTTTCCATCTGGGTTTCTTTTTCCCCATAATAAACATAATTATCTCTCTCCCTCCCTCCTTCTCTCCCTCCCTCGGCCCCCCTTCCATCTCTCCCATCTCTCCCTCTCTCTCTCACACACACACACAAATATCCATTATAAAATGGCTCACTCTGAGATTTACTGCCCATTCATGCATTACAACTCAGTTGGTCAAAAGGGTTTCTTAGTTTCCAAGTTGCTGCTATACAGGTAGGTCTTCTTTAGTGACTGCCTTATTTAGCAAGCCATTACAATGATGATGAAAAAAGTAATCTTTGAAGGTCCACAAAGCAAAGGAAAGCTAGATCACTTCATGACTGTTTTGCGAAACAACTGAATTGTTGGTTGCAATTGTGGTCGCTAAGTGATGACTATTCTATAGTTTACAACACTGAACAAAAGTGTAAAGGAAAATACAGATCTATGTACAATGTACAACTGCTAATTTCTACCTAAAAATATAGATTTACTTCAAGATGACAATGTTGTGCCACATCTGAAATCTCATTGATACTGAGGAAGAATAGCTTATTTTGTCCAGTCTCATCTTCTGTTGTTGTATCTGGAACCTTCCTCCCTTCCCAAATGATATTGGTATTGCCTGAATATTCCCTCTGTTCACTGTGGGTGATGACAGGACAGAAGGTTGATGATTTTGAAGAGTGGGACTTCTGCAATTTCTGGTGCTTTGGACCAATGGACTCATAACAACTAAAGAGTATATAAGTTTAGTTACTGAGTTTTTTTAAAAAAAATAAAGTCCACAGAGAATATATTCCTGAAAAAATAAAAGATGCAAATCTTCCCTAGTTGTGCACTCCAAAGTGATGGGACTACAGTTCTCATAATTCCCAGCCATTCTGGAAGTGGTAGGACTTACCTATCTGGTAAGATTCAAAAAATACATGCATTTTTTGAATATGTATATAATAAAAAGTGACCAATATGTGATCATCCTTCATAGAGATCATTTATAGGTTTCCAAAGTTCTTATTTTTCAGTTAACTGGTTGATGCAGTACTTAGGTAAGATATAAACCACAAGTAATGGTGGTGAAAATGGAAACATACATATTATAAAGTGGTTCTTATATACAGGGTCAAAAGAATGTGGTATATTAAAGTTGATGTTTCTGAATAAAAGGCTGAAAGCTTTGTAATAATATTCAGATTTGATGAATCCCTCATCCAATTACAAGTTAAGATTGTAAATTCAGATAATGCATTGATTTCCCAGTTCATTCCTGTTTTATTAGGCAGTTTGGGGCCATTCATATTTATGCTCTAATTGGAAATGTCTTGCTATTTTATTTACTTTTCTTCCAACAAGTGCACATAAAATCTGAGAATTTTAAATGTATAAAAGAAACCAAATCATTTTTTTCCTGAAATAACTACGTATTGCCAGCCCAAATGTGATTTGTCTATGGAACTGGAAACAATGTTCCAAACACTCCCAAAAAGTGTGTGTGTGTGTGTGTGTGTGTGTTTGTATGTGTGTGCATGTATATGTATATGTATATATTGGAAAGGCAGATTTGGCATAGCTTATTCCATGCATAAATTCTACCCCAATGCCTTCAGAAAATTCATACTTTTTCAATTCAATTAATTATATTTTGAAGAACTCCACATTTGAAGAATTATAGAACCATATTATTGGTTTGCTAAGCCACTGTGGAGGAAACAAAAGCAACTGCCTTATATCAAGTTAGATCTGTTTTTTCTGACTGACAGGACAACACCAAAGACTCAAATAGCTGTCATTTCTATCACCTGCTGCCTGTTCAGATGCCAGAAATTTAACCCAGGATCTGTATATAAAAAAGTACTTTACTACTGAGCTGTTTCAGCAACAGAGGCAACAAAACGAAATGGCCAAAGTGGGTGATTCTGCTGTTTAATGACAATAATCCAAAAAAGAGGGACCAGAGTAAAGGTGGGAGAAGAGAGTCAGTTGTTAACAAGGTTCACAATCAATTCATCACACATATCTCTGAGAGTTTAGCAGAAGGGTAGTGAAAAAGTCAGAAATACGGGACATAATGTAGTTGGATAGAGTACTTTGTATATCATTTATACCACTTGTTTACCTTCATGTTCATCAATACTATTCCAAACTAAAGCCTACCTTAAAACAGCTTCATTTAGTCATTAAGGCTTGTGGGAAATGTTATTTGTTTGCAACTTAAATAAATAAATTTAAAATTCATTCATATGATCGATTTGCCACTTTGAATATAGGAGTACAACACAAAGTGTTTGCCTATATGAAGCCATATAGGCTTAAAATGATTTTTATTGAATGGCGATAGCACGGGTGTCAAACTTGTGGTGTCACATTGCATATTGAGACATTTTTTTCCCTTTGTGGAGCTGAGGTGGGTATGGCTATAGTAACAGCATCTCTCAAGTCTGAATTCCCTCCTCCCTCCCTTTATCTTCTTATGAATTAAGGAGGGGCCTGTCTGAGACATTCTGTCAAGTTAATTTTGGGGGATGGGTTAAGGCTGTGCTTGTCTGACTTTTGCCATGGTAGACGCTCTTCCTTCTGTCCTTCAAGACCATTCCCTTTACCTCTACAATATACTAATAATACTTAGACATATGTACCACTTCACAGCCCTCTCTAAGTGGTTTAGTCAGCATATTGCCCCCAACAATCTGAGTCCTCATTTTATTGACCTTGGAAGAATGAAAGGCTGAATCAACCTTGAACCTGTGAGATTTAAACTGCTGAACTGCTGGCAATCAGCAGTCAGCAGAATTAGCATGCAATACTGCATTCTAACTACTGCGCCACTACAGCTTCCTTCTATATATGTTTTAAGTGAGAAATACAACATATATTTCTAAATATATTTCTTCATAGAATAAAAAAGTCACCATCAGACACTAATTACAAAATTATCCCCTAAATCCTAATTATTCAATTATCTAAACCTTGTTTTATTATGATGAATACAAAATGAATTATTCATTTTACAACAAAGGTAGGGGAATTGTGTGGGAAGGGAGGGGCTTTGGGCATATTTGGGATAAAATGGACATGTTACAAAATGGCTGCAACAGGATGATTGCTAATTAACCAATTGGCTGCCATGAAGGACCTGGCATGGATAAACAATGAGGAGGGAAGACAAAAGTTAACAAAAAAGAGAAGGAGACAGACATTTCAGAAGTGCCCTTGAAAAAAAGAATACATTTTCCAAAATCCATTGAAAACTGGCAGTTGGGATTTCTCCCTCACAAAACACAAAGTCCTCTAGAATGTTGTCTATCATCCCAGTGGGACTTCTGTGAAATTCAAAGATTGCAAATAAGGCAGGGCAGGTATCTATCAAGAGAGGCAATTGGGTGCACTGACCATGAATTTCACGTTCCCATTATTCACCCTATAGTCAGTTGTACTTATTTCATTGCAAATTGTAAAATGATGTCAGGTGAAAATATTTAAATCATCATCAAGATAATGTGAAAAAAATGAGGGCAAGCTTTGGGGTCTTCATGGGTGTTCTCACAAACACCATAGCCACATTGTCCAGCATCTTTGTCAAGACATTTGGAATCCAGTGCTGACTATAGCTAAGATGATGCTTAGTGTTACAACTTGGATTTGCTTATCATTTAGGGAAAGAATGAATAAAAGGAAAGAAGGAAAATATCTTGTCACCCAATAAAATATCATCAATTCTCTCTGTCTAATATCATCCAATTTCCTCCCACTTAAATGTATAATATTCTATTCAATCTTTGAGCAGATAGACAGACTGGGTTGTGAACAGTGCTTAAGAATTATCAGTTCCATTCACCATGTAAATGTTGGTTACTCCTTTCTAAACTCCGGTTCTAAATTCTTCTGGCACAGTAATTATAATGAACATCCTAGGTGAATATGTGGCTTTTACCAAACATGAATCATTGTTAAATGCATGTATTACAAAGCATCATGGATTTCATAGACATTTACATTTTGACATAAAATTCTGGAATGTGAAAATGTCAGATTTTCTCATATGGCTGAGATATCTAATTAAGTTGGAAAATTGGCCATGCAAGATCAAGTCTCACTGAAGGCCATTTTTAATACATGGATGATTATTTTTCCAATGCTTTTAGCACAGTATCATCGCCTATTTGACCTGGGTCTCAATAGCTATATGGTAGAATCTGATTTGTTGTAGAACATCATTTAGAAATGGAGAAGTTGTGAATCTTTTAAAGATATACGTGGAATAAGATAATTGTGAAGAGAAGTTTACACTCGTAAGACAGGCATGAAACAGGATTCAAATTAATGATTACTTAAGACAGATGTCATTTACTTTTCTTTCTAAATGCAAAGCCCCAGAGGTTTCTCACTGAAATTGAATATTTGTGAAAGCATACCTGACAAAAGAATAGATTTCAGTCTTTGCCATGACATATAGTTAGTCTGCTGGTCTTCATTGCTACAAGGATTACAGAATCAAAAGTCATTGTAGGACTAAAATGGTACTGTATCTCTTAACTATAGAAAAAGCTTCTGTAGTCAGAAGCCCACTAAAATTCTTGACAATGAAACCAACTGCCCCTCCCTCTTCAAAATAATCTATTTGGCTTCTGAAAGTAACTTTCTTCCAACTCAGGCTGTGTCTAACTCAGCATGGTTTATTCTGACTGGCAGTGTCTTATCAGAATGTCAGGCAGAAAATTTTGCCATCATCTGTTGCTAAAACATGAACCCTGCAAAACAGAGCATGCCTTCTCTTATTCTGATATGGGGTTTTCCATCTAATAATTATAGTGGACATTGAGAGGGCCTTAAAACTGATGTGATGGGTCAGCAGGTGGGCCTAATCCATCTACATAGTGAGGTAGATATTAGTCTCATGTATGGTTTGGGAATTTATTCAGAAGTGCCTTGGTCCCCTTGAGAGTGCAAGACTATTCCATTGCTCATTAGCCCTTTTGAAGCTTGTGCACGAGCCTGAAAATAAAGTTCCACTGCTTTAAGCAATCTATTAATTAAAGTTCATACGGTACCTTTTTCTAGGTTCTGTGGAAGTCTGGCTATTTTAATGAATTATCAGAAAAGAGTTGTATTCACATTAAGTCTGAAAGAGCTTCTGAATCATGTTTGAAATATGCAGAGCTCTTGTAGATACATATTCATGTTTCATGCCATTTTCTCCTCCTTTCTATTCCAAAGGGAGAGGGGAACCTCCCACTTCTTTAAAGTCACCAATTCACAGAAATCCAAAGGACACGATGTCTACTTTTCTAAATGTGGCAGAATTTCTAATTTCTTTTCTAATTCAGTGGCAGAATTTAGAAGACTGGTGACGTTACCTGTAAGAAAACACAAATTGATGGAATTGGATTTGGGGTGTGTGTGTGTGTGTGTGTGTTTTCAAAAGTATACACACAGGATTGAAACAGAGAATTCTGACTGGAGAAACTATTAGGAGAAACAGCCACCTTGGGACATAGAAGTGCTAGGACTCCCTCTGATCTACTTATTACCCCATTCCTTGATCCAGGCTTTTAACAAGGTTGATCATATCAGTTAGAGCTACCTTTGCTGGGCAAAAATAAAATTCACACCTAGATGGCAACTGCAAGATAGAGTTTTCTGTGTGTTTTGCTGTCGTGTCAAATGGTGGTCCAGATTTCACAACCTTGACATAGTAGCCTGAACAGGAACCAATAGTTGCCGTATCAGAAAAGCAACAGGGAAGGCAAAGGGACCAAGCGAAGGCAGAATCTATCATGTCATCTCCACTGGTGCTCCCACATTGGTCATTGCTAACTAGATGGCAGAAGTCTTGAGCAGGAGAAATGTGAGAGATTCTGGAAGACTGAGATGAACAGACACCTATGCAGAAAGAATAGTCTTGGGCCCCAAGAATTCTCCATTCTACTCTAGAGAAGAGCCCACTAGTTAAATTTGGATCATTTTTCTCCCTCAGGATTTTCCAGAATACTTGGAATATATTATTTTCACAGAATTGAATTGCTTCTTCTATTACTCTGTTCACCAATAGAGTGAAGCAGAAGGAGGAGGATATTGCCATCAGTCCATAGATCACTTAACAAATTTCTAATTTAGCAACATAAATGTTGGGCTCAGTTGTGATCATAAATTGAGACTACATGTACTTCTTCCTCTTCCTATTTTTCCTATAACAACCACCCTGTGAGATGGGTTGGGCTGAAAGAGTAACTGCCCAAGAGCATGCAGCTGGTTTTCATGTCTTAAAGCAGGACTAGAATTCACTCTCTCCTGGCTTCTAGCCTCTAACCATGAGCAAATTGACTCTTAGTCTTTCTTCTTAGACTTCTAAGCAGTCTACATCTATGCCTTCCCTCACTGGCTGCTTTTTCATTACAATCCATATAGTAACTTGCAAGTTGATTGGTGGCACAATTGAATTTCTGCGGTTTACTGGCTCTTCACATAGAATGATGCCCGCTCTATTCTCTTTAGGATCTTATAATTATCTGCAAACTTCATTTTTCGATACCTTAACATTATGTTTCAGAATAGTGTGATTTTAGAATTCACACTCTGATCTGCCAATTTTGATAGTGATTTTTCAAACAATTTCAGAATTTAGACAATTGGTGGTTCTGTTAAAATAGTATGGAATCTTGAATGAATAAAGATAAGATGGCGAGAGCCAGTTTGGTGTATTTAGTTAAGCATCAGGATAGAGACCAGGAGACTATGAGTTCTAGTCCCACCTTAGGCACAAGGCCACCTGGAGAACTTTGGGCCAGTCTCTCTCTTAGTCAGGAAGCAAGTAATGATAAATGATTTCTGAAACACTTGTCAAGAAAACTGCAGAGACTAATCTAGGCACTCTCCAGATGTGAAAAACTGACAATGATGAACATGTGCATTTGTGCACCCACCCACATGCATGCCCACAAACACAAAAACACAAAGAAAAAATGACATTTATATTATTGCTAAGTGGTTATTTATTGATTTTTACATGTTAATTTATATGCTTACATTTATATGCCTGATACTTTGCTATAAGCTACTAAGAGTCATCCTGAATGAACTGGCACAAAAGTACCTGAAATAAATAAAAAGTGAAATACATTTAAAACAATGAAACAGAACTATAGTTCTACTAGTGCTCACATAAATTGGTAAAATTTAGAGAACTGGGATGCTATTACTAAATATGCTGCTATTTAATACCAAACTGTTAGCTGTTCTAATATGGTAGATTGGATGTGCTAAGAATTAATGATTCCAATTACCTGTCAGGCTACTAGAGAGCAGCATTAAAATTATCTCCACTATGACTGTTTTGGTATTTGAACTATGAGTCCCATAGGGGATGAGTAGCATATGCAGTTACCATGGAGGCTGCTGTGATAGATTATGTTTCAATAAAGAAAAACACTCCTGTTTCAGAGTTGGGTAAGACCATTTCTAAAGAATAACACTTCCTTAATCACATATTTTGATGAAGGGGAATATGCACATGTGAATCAGCACTGCTCATTTCCTTTTAAGAGGACTGACATCTTAAACTGCATGAGACAATGAATCACCTTGTCAAATAAAGCACAAAATGGAAAACCTGTTACCCAACTCATCTGATATAATGACATTTGCAACAACATGTTTGAGGCGATAAACCAACAATAATGATTATATTTTCTTTAGACTTTTATTGTACTCTGAAAGTTTTATATAATCATACACTTTTTCTTCATGGAAACATTATAGTCTGGCATTTTAAAACTCTCTGTGAACATGTAACATTATTATTCAAATTGGGTGGACTATTCTTAATTGGTGCCTTTTCTTAGAGAACCCTTCCTAACAAGTGACTTCCAAATAGATAGGGACTATTGTTTCCAGAATTTTAGAATTTCCAACCAAGTTGATCCCTATCTATGCTAGATGGCTACTTTGGGAGATGTAAACTTTGGGAGAGCTTTAAAAACATATTTTCCAATATACCTCATTTTCCCTGATGGTAAGAAATTCCAAACTGTTGTACATTTACATTTATACTTGATGAAGAACCATGAAAATATACCGATATTGTTCCAAAAAGCACAGTCTAAAAATATTACATGTACATTATTACACGTACAATAGTACATATACATAAATTCCTTCTCTTTCATGCTCCATGTTTCTGATGAAATAGAATGTGGTATATGAAAGATTATGCCACAATAAATCTGTTCTTTATAGTAGTGCATGAGACGTTGCTGTTTTAAAATCAAATTAGAATATTTTGTGCAGCATTCAAGTCCTTTTGGTTTCAAGCGAATGTCTATTAATTTCCTCTTAAATGTCTACCTTTGAACTTAGTGATTTCTATGTAAATTTGAAAGAAGAACTTCTATAGTAGGGGAGTCATTTTCTATGGGCTGGTCTTTAAGTATTCAAAAAAGAGATGATGAAGATATCAGCAATTCTGGGAAAAATAAAACTGTAAGAATACAAACTTAGAGTAGAAAAAATGTAAGGAAAGAGCTGGCATTACTCAGTGATGATTGAGCCTATGCAGAGGATCTAGACCAGGAGAGTCAAACTCAATTTCACTGAGGGCCGCATCAGGGTTGTGTTTGATCTTGGGGGGGTGGGGGCTGGGGGGCATGGCTAGGGTAGGTGTGGCCAGCTCGACATCACTCCTATCAGGGGTGCCTGTGGAGGCCTGAGTGCTCTGCCAGTGAAAACAAGCTCCTGAGCAGAAGGAGAAGCACAGTTGGCTGGTCCTTCACTGTTTCCAGGGCAGCCCCACAGGCCAGATCTAAGTACCCCACAGGCTGGATCTGGCCTCCGGGCCTTGAGTTTGACACCCCGATCTAGACCATGGGTGTCAAAGTCAATTGTGTCACGTCATGAATTGTGATGTATCATGATTTTTTTTTGCCTTTACAGAGCCAGGTGGGTATGGCCTGCATGTGATGCATCCAGCCCGTGGGCTGCCAGTTTGACAGGCCTGATCTAGACCATTACACAAGGGAGGCAAAAGTGGGAAATTGCTGGGAAAGGTGCATGTAGATCTGCATGATCTATGCAGATCCTGGAAGTCTGCATAGTTAGATGGTTGGCCTCCTGGAGAGGAATACAAAAGAGTGCAACGTTTTCTTTATAATATAATAATTCGTTATTTACAGTATACTAATCTGTTTATTTCATATTTAGGTGGAAAACTATTTCACAGTTCATGATTGGAAAATCATGGTAGTCTACAACTGATATTCTGCATCAGAGAGGGCAACAAGGAAATATCTCAAATTCATTTTTGAACAAAACAAAAAGACATTTCGTCCATTCAGTTGAAAGGGGAAACTGACCACTCCATCTCATTTTCCCCCTCCTTCTCTTCTACCTTATTCCGCAGTAACACAATGATTTCTCAGTACTTTGCAGAGTGATTATAGATTTTTTTTTTAAATGTTCTTGTAAATGTTATTAGTAATTAATACAGTACTTCATAGTCATTGCTATGAGATGGGCAATTATATACATGGTTTAAATATAAATAAATGTGCGAAAGAAGAAAGTCAACTCTGAATTGTAATACAATAAAATTAATCATAGTAATTAAATAAACAAAACAATAACAAAAGGTCCATATAAATACCTATATGAAAGTAATCCAATCATTGAGATTTTCATTAAATCTGGACCACGCAGCAAAATTGTACCATCGTCTCATTTTTAGAACACAAAGACTTAAAAAGTAGATAACAAATTTATATCCCACATTTATTCCTTAAAATTAGGAGTGGCTTTTTTTCCAGTTACATGGGGTTTTCTTATTTGCTTTATCCCCAAGTTCAATAAAACCAAAGCTCTTCACAAGATGACAATTTCTGTATTTTAGGAATATAATTCAATGTCAGTTTGAGATCCTTGTATTTTACAACAATTATATGAAGACATTAGATTTTATCTAGATTTGTTATGTTTTCTCCTCCAACATCTTCATCTGCTACATTAGAAACAAAGATCATGCAAAATCTAATGTCTGCTAACAATAAAGAAAGGATTTTTAGATTTTCTTTTCAGCCAATCCATACAAATGCTTGTAATTTATTTTTAGATCTTACCTCTTGTATATTAGTTGCAAGTGGTTTTGAGCTAATTTGTCACCTTATACAAGTTAGGACAAGCCAAACTAACCAAAAATGACTAATCGTCCTCCTCCCTGGGACAGTGTGCTCAAGTTGGCCTCATGGATCTAGAAACAAATGTTTGTATCATCTAAGAGCCATGTAGGATTCACATTTTCTACTGTGCTTTTTTACCTTCTTCATGCAATTTGATAGGAAAACAATAGCGCTTGATATTTTACTTTCTAAGAAGAAATGCTTCTTATTTAAATAATTGCGGTGAAGGATAAAGCTATGATCCCTGAGCTGCAAGAACCCAAACAATCACTGTATGGCAGCAAGTGTCAGAATGTTTTGTACCTCTTTGCTGCTACCTAGTGGCCATCCAGATGGCTGCAGCTGAGGCCTGGTAGTCCTAATGGAGTGTTCTGGCATTGTCTTTAGATATGAGGTGCCCTTCACTGAATAAACTTATCTCCAGCCATCTGCAGTCTTTCTGACTTTCCATACTTTAATTAAATTCCAAGAGAAAATGTACGGCATCCTCTCTGGGGGCTTTTTCAAATCAGGAAATTTAAGCAACCAGGGAGATGGCAGAGTGATGGACAGATGTGTCACAGAATGCGGTAACCTTGCAACAATGGAGTAAATTCAGAAATATAATCAAAAGAAGTTCTAAAGAAATTCTACGGTATCCTGAGAATAAGGGAGGGAAACAAATTGCTTTCTCTAGGGAAGAACATTTTCAGAAAACTGGAGGACAGATTCTGGCACAACAGTTTACTGATTCCGAGTCATAATCCTCCACTTCCAGACTGTTCCTTTATAGCCATCCATATCTATTCCTGCTGTATTCAACCAAATTCAATATAAATTAAGGCTTCTTTATGAATATGGAATTGCCACAGGAGGCTAGGCAGATTTTTTTAGATGCATGAGCAACTTACCAGGAATGCTTTCAAAGACCTTAAGAACCTTAATTGAATGCTTGGGGCAGCAGTGGTGATCAGGACTCAAGTGAGAGGAAAAGATTTGAAGGAGAAATGGGAAAGATATGTGGTGAATGGTAGGATGGTGGTGGCAAAAAAGAGAATGACAAAAAGATGAAAGAAGTGCCAAGTAAACAAATAATGTTTGCGGAAAGAGTACGGAATACAACATTGTTACAGACTGGTAAGAGGCATTTCAGGCTTCATTGGCACCTGTTCCAGAAGTTTCTCCAGAAAAAGATAATCATGATAAGCTGACTTCCCTAAAAAATTGGATCTTTCTAGTTGTCTTACCAAGGACCTCTCCCTTTAGATCAGCTATAGGAAAATATCAAGGAAGGTAATTTATTTGGAACTTCCTGCCCAAAGCCAAAATCTAACAAAGCTAGTTCCTTATGATCCATGATGATTGCATTTTATGATTATGATCATGATTTATCATTTGTTGCTTGTATGTACACTGAGAGCTTATGCACCCGAGACAAATTCCTTGTGTATTCAATCACACTTGGCCAATAAAGAATTCTATAAAGAATTCTATTCCATTCTAAAGCACATGGAATAGCTAACTGTGCATGTGGGGATAGTTCTAATATAAACATAGCCAAATCTCTCTCCCTCCCTCCCTCCTTCTTTCTCTCCTGTCTATCTTATGTTTAAAGGAGTGTACTGGGAAATAGTAATTGCAGTGTACAATACCAGTATGTGCAAGGGCAAAATCACATATGAAGAATTCAAAATAAAATCAATACAATTACTGTACGATTGCTATTAATTTCCTTCTTGAATAAGCTTTGATGTCTAGATAAGGTTATTACAGGGAATAAGACTGAAGGGTCATCTGCGCATTTGCTTTTATGTAAGCAGCTTTTTCCTCCTTTTCTTTTCCCTGTTTTCACAGAATGCTGGAACTAACTGAAAGTTATTGTTCTGTTACCAATCAAGAAGGCATGCTTCATCAATTATGTCTTCTAAGCGCTAAACTTACTTTTTTGAAGATTCTTGTTGAAATTATAAATCCACACGCTGTTTTTTCACCAATTTTGCCTTTGTACTGTATAAATGTGATTAGATGAGAGAGCTGTTTTGGGAAACAAAAACTTTCTTAATATGGGGTCAACCTATCCGATCTTCTATATGGCACTGAGATGTCATATAGGTTTTTTACCTATAGATAGGTATAGATAGAATGGTAGATAGAGGGAAGGATAGGTGATGATAAGGAGGGCAACTGATAAAAAAAAATAAAAAATGGCTGCTTTCTTTGCTGATTGGAATATCTTACAAACTCTTCCTTGAATAATTCAAAGCAAAAGAATATTACACTGTTCCATAGAAATTATTTAGGAATAAATATTTTGGGTTTGTTACATCTACAAATCAGTTAACACTGATGAATGAACATAGGGTCCATTTCATGGGTTGTACCTCCATCTATTCAGGATTTTCCAGTTTGGTCTAGAGCAGGGGTGTCAAACTCACATTGTCACAGTGGCATCACATGATGTATCAGGACTTTCCCCCCATCACTAAACTGGGCAGGGCCAGCACGTGATGCAGCCAGCCTGCGGGCCACAAGTTTGACATCCCTGGTCTAGAGATTAAAGCATAGGCAAGAAAGCAGGAAACTATAAGTTCTAGTTCTGCCTTAGTCACAAAAGCCAACTGAGTAACCTTGGGCCAGTCATTGTCTCTTAGCTCTGCTCACTACACAGGGTTATTGTTGTGGGAAAAATAGGAATAGGAAAGTGTGTTGGATTTGTTTGCTGCCATGGATTATTTGGAAAGATAATAAAGGTGGCAAACAAATAAATAAAATTAAAAAATTGAACAAATTATTCTGAGTTGAGGGCTAACTTTAAACTGCTGTTTAAACAAATCAAAAGGGAAAATATGGGAAAACAGGTGGCAAATAGACAAAGAGAAACATGTCAGAAGAAATGTGATACTAAAAATTCATCCCCGCACTAGTACCTAAGCAATCTAAATCATCATAAAGTAATACTCTAGCGAAGAATCAGAGTGTAAAGAGAATAAGATTCAAAATGGCAATGTGCAAATCTTAAGGTTATGGATTTCATGGAATAAATCATTATATCTGCACTGGAAATGTGAAACATCAAGCTCAGAAATTGATAGAAAAGGTGCTATTTTAAATTTTTATCTAGTCAGGATAGTTATCTTCTATTAGCATGTCACTTCAGTCCAAACATTGTGATATGTACTGTACCTTACAAGGTGAGAAGAGATTGTTTTGTTACCTTAGCAGCACAATTAGTGGTAGAGTTCATCATCTGTCAACATTCCTTGATTAGTTAATACCTATGCAGCATTTTGAATATGAGTTTAAGTACTTAAGTATTGAATTCTGATAGCAAAAGCTTTGTAGGACTTTGATTTTGATAAAAGATAAAACGTATAGACCAAATCTAAGTATGAAGAGACAAGAATATTTTTTATCAGATTTATACTTCATACAACAATACAGAAATTCAAATCTAAATATATTTATTGCTATATAGTGGAATTTAGTGGAACTTGCTTTCAATAAACATAGATTTTATACTGTCATTGTGGCTGTTCATTTATCAAATTATGGAACATCTTTCCTTTAAGCCATGGTAGTGCCGTGATTAGAATGCAGTATTGCAGTATGACTCTGTCCATAGCCAGGAGTTCAATCCTGATGGGGCTCAAGATTGACTCAGCCTTCCATCCTTCTGAGATCAGTAAAATGAGGGCCCAGATTGTTGGGGGCAGTATCTTGACGTTGTAAACCGCCCAGCGAGTACCATAAAGCACTATGAACTATTGCTACTTAAGCATTATTATTGAAAAAAAATTACTTATGATAGAATGAATATTTTACCTTAAACTCAATAAACTGAAGACTCATTAAGCTTGCTCATGTTCATTTTGATACATCCCTCAAAGCTAAGGTGTTTAGAGGTCCAGCTGCATTGGCAATTCACAAAGATCTAACTGACTGAATTTCATCAATCATTACTTTTTGCATAAGGGAAACTACTATGATCTCAAACTTAACTTTGTGCCACACAAAACATATTATTTGCATTTTTTTCCAGCAGTTCTCTCTCAATCTAATTAAAGTAAATTAGCTTTTCAAATTTTAAAGAAGACCAATTCTTATGGATATATTATTAAAATATATATATTTTAGCTGCAGAGCGGTCAGGAAATATCCATGGACATCTTGTCTTCACCTCTAGAATCAGAATCCAAGAGACTACAACCTGACTGGCTTCTACAGTTTAATTACATCTCAAGCAAAAATACCATGCATGGATTCCTCTCAGTGTCTTCTTCCATCATTATGCAACAGGGAGCATCCATAGAGTATCCATCCATCACCACAGAGTGATGGAAAGACATATAGTTAAAAAAAACCAACCCATCAAAAATTGCCTCTTCTATCATCTCAGTCAATTGTAATGAACTTTTCCTAGTATTTTGTCTTTTATTATAATTTGTGCAAAAGCCAGTTTAAAAATACTCCATTGTCATATCATTTTATAATGCATAATATATAATGTATAATTTTAGGAGAATCCCTTCTATTTTACCACCTCTTACTACATCCAACAGCTTAGTATCAGCAGTAGAGTCCTTCAGGTTTTGGATTTCTATAATCTCCAAGAGATAGGTTTTGTTTTTTTTTAAATCCCATTTATATCCCGCCCTTCTCTGGAGACTCAGGGCGGCTTACAATTAAGCACAAGCCAATGT
>JANHFM010009471.1:183084-196412 GCA_032468115.1 Grayia smithii
TATCCTTCCCCTGCCATGCCCACCAAGCCACGCCCACAGAACCGGTAGTAACAAAATTTAGATTTCACCCCTGATGATATCCCATTCCAAACAGACACACAATTTCTCCCAGTGTTATCTTGCAGATATTAAACAGCAGTGAGAGTTATGAAACCTGTAGCACAAGAGAGAGAGTTCAACTTTTTATCCACTGAGAGGTCCCAAAGGACCAGGAAAGGTAGACTCTTCCATTCAAGTCCTAATAAACATCCATTAAGGTGACCAGTGTCATTTTGTTTCAATCCCTGGGCCTCAACTCTGATTGAAAATAATCCATTATCTAATCCATTTTTTTCTAGGCCATACCGTAACTGAAGTCTCAATAACTTCTCAACAGCCTTCTCTAAAAAGGAAAAGTTGGGGACTAGACAGAAGTTGTCTAATATGAAAGATGTACATAAAGTGCTTTAAGAAAGGGCCACAGCATAGTCTCCCTTAGGACCTTCTCATTTAATTAGGCACTGATCCCTTTCCTGATCTAGTCACTTATTCCTTTCCTGTCCTGTGAAAGACCCAGGAGAAGCACAGGACTGCTCTTCAAATACTAGAAACCATTTTATTCATTTTCACCAATCACCATAATCCAGTGCTGGATTATAGGAAATTTTCTATGGTTATTAATTTGCATATATTATTATGTTTGGCCACAGGCCAAAATAACCCCAGATTCATTAGTGAAATCCATTTTTTTTACTGCTGGTTCTGTGGGCATGGCTTGCTGGATGTGCTGTGGCTTGGTGGGTATGGCAGGGGACGGATACTGCAAAATCTCCATTCTCACCCCACTCCTGAGGGAAGGATATTGCAAAATCTCCATTCCTACCTCACTCTGGGGCCAGCCAGAGGTGATATTTGTTGGTTCTCCGAACTACTCAAAATTTCCACTACTTGTTCTCCAGAACCTGTCAGAACCTGCTGGATTTCATTCCTGCCCAGATTGCATTTCAAGTCATTGTCCCAGTCAACATTTTAGATTCCACCCATGAAGACTCAGGAGGACTCAAGATTCCGAGTAACTTTTTCAGCAGAATGCCATATAAATGTCTCATATCTGTCTTGCAGCTGTTCTTTCTATCCATTCCTCCCTAAAAGGGAGTGTGCTACCTTAAAAGAACTGCTGAGTGACAATCTGTCAGTCCAATAAAAGCAGAGAAATACTGACAAAACTCTTATTGTCATAGTGTGGGTATAAAAACTGACTGTTATTCTTGCTTAGTCAGATTTACTCTTTCTCCACTAATGCTCTAAGCATCTCTTCTGTTTAATATCCTAGAGCTTTTTGATTCACTAAGAAGACTCTAAATTGACAGAGAGAGAGAGAGAGAGAGAGAGAGAGAGAGAGAGAGAGAGAGAGAGAGAGAGAGAGAGAGAGAGAGAGAGAGAGAGGCAGGAGCAATTGCCTAAAATGTTCTGATTTGCTTCCAATTTCCAGGAACCATCCAAGAGTTTGACAGAACTCTCTGGATGATTGCTGGAACAATCTTCAAGCACCATTGGGATCCATCCAGATTCATAAAGCATATAGGGTGAACTATCTTAATTAGCTTCCCATCCTCCCATTGTCTTAAAAGGTAAAGGTTCCCCTCGCACATATGTGCTAGTCGTTCCTGACTCTAGGAGGTGGTGCTCATCTCCGTTTCAAAGCCAAAGAGCCAGTGCTGTCCAAAGACATCTCCATGGTCATGTGTCTGGCATGACTAAATGTCAAAGGTGCATGGAATGCAATAACATGCTCTGAAAATGGAAAAGAATTATGAGTCATTTCAGTCATCATATTCAGATTACATGTCAGCTTCTCTAAGGCAAAAACAAGATATTGAGCATGCCCATTTATTAATTTATTTTTCACCTTTATGAACTACCCATCTCTCTCAGAGAGGGACTTTGGGTGGTGTGTAACAAGACATAATAATATATGCAAATTAATAACCATGGAAAATTTCCTCGAATCAAACACTGGCGATTGAAATTTCCCAGCCCAATAATCAAGATTTCCAACCCCAAGTGGAAATAACGACAAGGAGTTTGGACAGAAATCCAGACAGGCAGCAGGACAGGTGGGATACAAGTAGGAGCCTCAGGTTTTCCCTATAGCCCAATTTCATACATTGCTATCTCAAGAGGAGACTCCTGGGAATTTACAAGGGTAGTTTTCAACATAATTGCCCACCCCTTTCCTGAACTTGGTGTTGTGGCTGCTTCAAAACTCAGAAAAGTAAATCTCCAAGAAGGAAACAGCTCTGTCCTTACCCGACCACTATTAAATTGTGGATTAATGCAATCTTATTAGACCTTGTGAGTGACCATATTGGGTGGAGGCTTTTAAAAACTATAAAAGGGGGGAAAATAAAGTCATTTTCCCTTTTCCTCCTATGATGCGGAAATTTCAGGAGGATTTCACAGGGGAGCTTATTTCTATTTGTTCTCTTCAACTCATTCCACCAACTTTCATATATTAAAGAAGAGCTAATAATTTGACACAGCATTAGATAAAAGAGATGGTTGGAGAGGAGGGAAATCTTCTGGTTTGGTAGCTCTTCTGAGAGCACTTGTTCTGAAGGTTGGGATAAAAATAGCAGAGAGAAACAAGGAAATGAGAGCAACAATGCTCCAAACAGAATTAAAATAAGATTTAGTTGAGAAATTTCTGCTGCATATGTTTTCTTCAGCGAAGGCCTCTCTTGATTAAATGTATGCCTATTGGTAGTAGTTTTTAAATCCTGCCACTTACAAGAAAAACCCCTTCCCAACATGCAATAAAGGATGCTAAAGTATATCTTTAATAATCTATTTTATGGTTAAATCATCACTATCTAACCACAGCAGAATTATATCCTGGCAACATTTTTTTCCCTGCCCTGTGCCCATGACATTGCCTTCATCTTGTCCCCAGCTCACACAGGAGCTTAAATTATCATTAGTTGTATCAGTGTTAAAATAATATCTTTCCCATTATTTTGACACTATTCAAGGGCAGCCTCAAGATGTATGGAATCTGCTAGGCTCTGTTACCAATTACCTTGAAAGGGGCTGGCAGTGGCTGTTAGCAGAAGCAATAGAGGCAGGATAGGGATCAGCAAACCAGACAGCAAATTTCATTCCTGTCATCCAGGATGCTTCATAGCTAGTTGATAAATTAAACTGGGATCTAGTCAGTCTTAATCCAATAATCTACTGACATACTATATTGTCTTTCTCTGTGGGCCTTTGCAGAAGAGTTCATAGGGGTTTTTTCCCAAGTAAACAGTTACAGATTTGGAGTGTTCCTTTTTATGAGGTTTTTGCTTATGTTGCTGCTTTTGTTCAGGCCAGAAGCCTGAACAACCTTTGGAATCTGGAGGGTTGTGACTCAGTAATTGGGATTGCATAGCCTGTGAGGCTAAAATAAGATGTGAAACTAACCAATATGGTTACTTCATGGTTCACCATTTTTTGTATATCGAATCAGCATGTTATGATATTGATATTGATATTGAGTTGATATTGTCCAATGACATATATATATATCGGGTGGGTTCTACCCACCTTCACTACCGGTTCTCTTCGTGCGTGTGCGTGTGCACGCGCGAGCGAGTGAAGTGAGCGCGCGCGTAAACCGCGCTACCACGCATGCGCAGACACTTTTTATCACAAAAAATCACTGAAAAAGCGCTCTGCGCATGCGCAGAACGCTAATTTTGGCGTTTTCAAAAAAAAAAGGTAAGTTTGGGTGCGCGGGTGGGCCCGGGTCCAGGACGCTGTGAATCGGTTCAGTGACGTCACGGCGTCACCGCTACCTATTTGTGCGAACCGGACCGAACTGGGGGCAACCCACCACTGAAATATATGTATGTATGTATGTATGTATGTATGTATGTATGTATGTATCCCTATCTATCTATCTATCTATCTATCTATCTATCTATCTATCTATCTATCTATCTAGCCTGGTTGAGCAAGAAAAGTATTTTTTGTTCTCTGATCTCTCCCATTAGCCTACTTATTTTGTTAGTGTCATCAGCCCAGTTTAGGATGGGAAACATTCACTTGATTAAAATCATTGGCTATGTACTAAAGGGCTACATTGCAAAATAGCAAAGTGGCAGCAAAGAAATCCACAAATGTTCTATTTATATTAGAAATATAAGAAACTAGTCCAATGGATAAAATATTTCAGTACTGTTTCAAAGTATTAAAATGTGGCCCTGTACACATTCACTAGAAACAGAAAGGAGAGCCCAAAAGAACTCTAAGGAGTAGAGTTTAAGAAAAAATATAGATTCATACTGCATGGCTGAAATGTATGTTAAATTAAGAAATATACAACCTGTACATCATCAGGCCATATTTTCAGAAATATTTCCTTAGCTAAACAGAAAAGCAGCATTACCACAGGTGGAGGGGAGAAACAACTCAGTGGGAGTGGAAACGGATTTTGATTTCCTGCTGGCTTCCCCATTGAGTTTTCCTGTGGGAAGTTGGCAGAAAACATCAGAAATATTCTTTCCTCCCTCTTTCCCTCTTCCCTTCCCTTCCCTTCCCTCCCCTTCCTAGAAGGTAGGTAAATGACTGCTGCAGGGTGTGGAGCAAGAGATTGCATGACTGGCTGGGAACTGTCCCAGAACATTGAAAATGAAGATTATGTGACCAGCAGCTCAGCTGCAGCCAATAACAATGAAGCAGAACCCAAACCTTTTTCCAAGTTTCATTCTCTTGGAAGTCATGGGTCTTGAATTTTGGACACATTCTGTAAGTTAACCACATTTGAGGTTATCTTTATTCAAAAATTGTTGCCATGTAACACACTGTTCTGCCCAGTTGAAGGTTATGATGAGAGATTTAGCAGAAGGCATTATTTGGCATGAATCATTGCTAAGCATGATTTCTTCTGTAAAATTTGTCTTAGAAAGTCAAAGTGCTTGCTGATAATAGGGAAATTGAATGGTACTGTGCCTCCCAAAATCCAGCATCCTGTTGTATATTAGTTTGTTTTGAGAACACCAATTTCTTATTGGGAAATAAGGCATTACTTTGGTCTAAGCGTACTTTAAATAATGTGATTAGGAGATACTGCAACTTCTTTATGGAGAAAATTGGTGCATCATTGATATTGAAGGCTTTTTATATTTAGAGAAGATTAATGTTTCAAAACACACTATTTTCGGCTATTATAAGAGCATGTTAACAATTAAAAATGTAATGATTGGGATTCATGTCACTGGAATGTGGAGTTGAAATAAAAATCGAAACAGAAATTTAAAGTGTACATTTAAAGGAGACCCAAAAGGGAAACCTTGTTAGCAGTGGTAGGAAACTCAAGGGGGTTGTATAATATAGGAGTTCTAATGGTCCTTTTTGTTTCCTGGTCAGCAAATCAAATAATTATTATTTCCCCATTTAATTTTGCAATTCATTATTGTGAATGCAAATTAATTTATTCTCCATCTACATTGTGTCATATACGGATATGCAAGGAAATCTGCTAGCAAATTTCACAAAGAAAAATAATTCTGTGGAGGAGCAAAAGGATTTTCTGCCCTTTTTTTTAAATTTGCCAGATCATGAATTATGAATATTATGAACAACTGTTGTTCTGGTATATTAATTTGTTAATGTTCATGCTAGCTCTCATTGTATTTTCAATAGTTTTTTAATGTGTCTTTTCTTCATAATATTTCTAGGTAATATTCTTTATGTTAATTAAATCTTGCTTCCTAGAAAATGAGTTGTATATGTAGAATTATATAGAGAGACATATAAGCTTTTTAAATTATTGCTTCTTCCCAGTTATATAGTATCAGCTATAGTTTAGAAATAAAAATAGCTTCATGGAATTAACACAAGTTCTGCAAAAGCAGTTAGGGGGGAAAATGAACTTGTTGCAAATAAGGCACTTTTAAAGTGTTAATCTGAAAAGAAGTGTTAACGCTTTATTTACTTTATTTACATTTAAATTAAAATAGAAACTTATTTATGTGTTATGTTTCTGAAAGGTGTGTGGCACATCTGCAGTGGCCTATTGTTTATTCATGCTGTAAATCCTTTGAAATGTGTTAAAATGCTTCCCACTCATTATAAAAATCCTGCCACCCATGGATTAGGACTTTGATGTCACCAATCCTGCTTCAAAGGGTTCTTTCAATGCTATTAATCACAGTTTAGCCTCTGAAGATATGTAGCCAGAGAAAACATTTGGACATCTTGTGCTCCTCTCACTACTTAAAACTTTGAAATGTATCTGGAATGTTTTGCACATGCTTAGGCCACATCACTTCCTTCCTTCCTCTCAAAGCTTTTATTTTTAAAATCTCTCTTTCTTTCTTTTAAAAAAAAAACTCTGCAGAAACAATTTTTAGGAATAGCCTTAAAATGTTCACAGCAAACACTTTTCCAGCCAGTCAACTAGGCATTCAGTTGATTTACCAATATTTAAAACTTACTGTTCTATGCAACTAATGTTTATTTATTTCACTCCGTTTTTCTTTTGAAATTAAAGGTATTTAAAAGTACTTAATTGGATCATATCCCTTATCTTTCTTCAATTAATCAAGCAGACTTTGAAGTCATAGTGCTGGTGGTTCAGATAGTTCAAGATCTTACTACATCTTAGGGCACAATTTTACTAGTGAATTATTTTATACCCTTAAGATTAGGCTAAAGAGGGTGGTCCTTTAAGAAAATTGTACAAGCCATAATATTTCCTATGGCACTTTATGGAAGCAAAAATTGGACTTTAAAGAAACAGTACTGGCACCTTTGAACCTTGGTGTTGGAGGAGACTTCTAAGAACACTATGGACACCCAGATAAACAAACCAATGAATAAGAGAACAAATCAAACCAGAGTTCTCACTCAAGGTACAAATGCCCAGGATCAAATTATCCTTCTTTGGACACAATCTGTATGCAAAGACCTAATACTCTGGAACAAATGTTAGAAAAGATAGATGGAAAGAGAAGAGGATGACCAGCAACAAAGTGGACAGACTCACTTACCATTGTGAAGAGGGCACCATTAGAGGACCTGAAGGACAGATTAAGGACAAACTGTTGTAGACAAAAAACTATCTATATGGTGAAAATGATGGTATATAATCCATATATAATCCATCCATCCATCCAATCAATCAATAACTCAACATCTTGTGAAGACAACTTCAAATTTCCAGCTGTCATAGCACATAGTAGCAAAGCTATTATTGGCAACACCTTTTGGAAAAACATGTGATCCTAAAAAAGAAACTTGTATTAGCTGCCATTAGTTCAAATTCACTATTCCAATAATAATAATAATAACTGCAACAACAACAATAACATTTTACAAAACACATCAAGAAATTGCAGCTTCCTGCAATAACACCAGCGGAACTGCAAAAAACTGCGCTACTCGGAACATCATATATTTTAAGAAGATACTTGGTTGATACTTAAGACGCTGGCAGCAACCTGTATCAACCATTAGTATCAGTCAATCGTATTTGTGACACATTTTTAAATGTTCAGTTGACTGAGTTTCATGTTTAATGAATAAAATACATAATAATAATATCTATATTTACTAAATACAGATTTTGTTGTTTTGTCTATAGTTAATGAGAATAGTAAAGTTAGGTTTCAGGGCTAAAAAAGTGAGATGAAGATGAACATTGTAAAATAAATTAGGGCATCATAGTAAATATTTAACTATAACTGAAATTCAAGCTTAAGATGTAAACATCTGTTACTTAAATGTTGAAATATATGCAAAAATATTTAGCCAAATTGAAGTCTTAGGTCCATGACGATCATCTCAACACAGTGGGTAGTTTTGAAAATTAATGAGAATGATAATACTGTAAAGACTGTTCCAGAGTTTGCCCAAATTCATTATCTAAGACTCTTATTAAGAACATCTCAGAGAATTTTAACCAGGAAAATATATTAATGGTTCAAAATCATTTATCCAAATGCTGATTTATAAAAGTATAATAGAATTATATATGCAAGAGCCATCATTAGCAACACAAATGACATAAGACATGCCCATTATATGAAGGCATATCATCCCAATGTATTGCAGAACATTTGGCTTTGATTTTCAGCTTTATGTTAATCTATTATTGGTTTGTATTGAAAAAGAAGATTGTAGCAAGATTACATATATTTTTAAAATATCACTTGATTGGAAAAAAAGTTGACCTTGTTTACTAGTATTTCACTACCCTGTTTCCCCCCAAATAAGACTTCCCCTGATAATAAGGTGCATGGCAAGAAGGCCAAGCACTTATTTCAAGGTTCAAAAAAATATAAGAGGGTCTTATTTATGGGGAAACATGGTAGTACTAGTAAAATGTTTACAACTAATTCTTAAAAAAATAAAACTAAATATCTGGAAGCCTTCCAAGTATTTCAGATTTCACAATTGTCTTTAGCCAAAGTAGCCAGTAGCAAAACTTTGTTGGAGTTATGGTCTAAAATCTTTAAAAGACCAGGCTGTCTACCTCCTACTCTTGGGTCGTATTGTATTTTATTTTAACTTTCAGTACATTAGTTTAGAACAATCATTTGTATAACATTTTCTTGTCAAAATTAACTGAAAACTTGGATTTTAAATACCATTTTATATTTATGCTTGTTCCTTAATGTTTGACTAATTGTATCATGGCGATTAAAACTATGAAAGCAGATTGTAAAGAAAAAATCAGGAAACATTTATGAGGTAAATGATTAAAAATACAATTTAAATAAGAGTAAGTGTGGTCCTCTTAAACTGTGTTCATCTCGTAATGCAAATCCCAGTCATATGCAGAGAAGGTAAAAATCCCATTAAGTACACTGGGATTTATTATGATATTATCCCAATGAAAATAACATTTTAAAAAATAAATGTATCTTGTTTTTTCTTGTCATTATATTAGTTTGTATTATACAAACTAATACAAATTCATTTAACAGCATTAAAGGATTAACACAACCACAAAATTAATAAGAGGAATAAAAAAAGGGGTGAAGTAAAGGGGGAAAAGAATTGAAAATTGTGTTATAAACAGAAGGACTCCAAATACTTTGCCCATATTGCTCAAAAATTTATCTTCTTTTCTTGACAACACATATCAACAGTCTGTTACTCCCAAGAACATTAAAGGTTAATATATAGTGATTGATCCAGGGACACATTAGCATTCCTGTGGATTTTAGTCTCAAATGCAACAATAACAGGATAAATTTAAGCCCATGAGTTCAAGTTCTCGTCCCTGAAGTACATCTATATCTTACATTATACCTTTTAATATTTATATTTATTTTTGTTGTTTTGCACTTGGTTTGATGCTTATGTTACCTATCCTGAGTTTCAATTTGTGAGTTGCAATATTTATATCAAAGGTTTATTCCTTTAGGAAAGATTACCAGATTGCCAAATTTCTGCTAAATTAAATTCTTACATTTGGTCTAGCAATATACTATGAATCTGAGAGCATAATTTGGCTGTTTATGACACAATTTTACTTTCTAAAACAAGATCCAAAGTTGATTCAGATAGCTTGCAACAATACTGAAGTCCACAGATTTTGTACGCAAATGTTGAAACAATTATGTATTTTGGGGGGAAATACATGGTTGGACTAAATAGGTTTAGGAGTGCTAAAGGTCACCCTGACAAAAAGCCAGAGATTGATTGCCAGTTGCCATTTGATTGCAATGCCCACTTTGTCTAGAAGTCTTAGCAGTATCTATACCAAGCATTTACATTCAGCTAGTCTACATTTTAATGGGCTATCAATATTTCTGAATTCGTTTTATTGACTTAAAAAGTAAAATATATTTATAACATCATTACAATTTCATAAATTGTAATTATATGAAGATTTAAAATTTGGGTTTAGTGTTAGTAAACAAACATTTGAAGAATGTGTAGGTTTTTTGGAAAATTTTGTGCTTTTGATTGCCAAAAAAATTCCAGAAAGAAGAGAGGGGCATAAAATGTAATAGAAAAGTGCTTTAATTACTTTAATTAGTGGGTCTATTTTCCAGGATGAAAAGATCTGTAAATTAGGACTAAGGCTTGGGAACAGAATAGTTCAAAATCAGTAAATGCCCATTTTCTGGCCTTTTAAAAATAAAAATATAAAACATCTTGAGACTGAACTTGATGACTTCTCCATTTAAAATTCCATGTATTTTTCATCTTTCAGTTTATATTTTCGGAAATACAGTTGTTTTGTAATGTGCTGAAAACATTGTTTTGAGGAACTCTAATCATGACATTGTCTTATCATTATATATTTCAAATTCGTTTCAAATTCATTTCAAGATATAATCCCATTGCAGTCCTTCAGCTACTTTAAAAAATGTGTCTTTAAAGTTCAATGTATTGAATTCTGTGTTTTCTTTTTTCAGTTGCTGCATGCATCCCCTGAGTCTTACTCAGCTCAAAATGTTATTCATAGAAAATGAGAAGTGTTCTTCACTGATTCTGTGCAATTTTTCTGTCACTGGTCCATAGGCTCCCCAAATCTCTGGAGCAAATTTTAGGATACATAGATTTCATGATAGAAGAAATCAGTGAAAATTGCCTCCAATCTGTTCCATTCTGCTATGGTGAAGGAAATATATTTCATCCATGTCCAGTGTCCAGAAAAATTTCTCCAAAGTGTTGGATTTAGCCTGCATTTGCAGTATCTTGATAATATTTCCTCCTGATCAGAAACCTTTCAATTCAGGATTTTGTGTCCTTTCCAATTCTTTTTTTTTTCCCAGGGAAAAAATTAAACTGAAAATGGGCTTACTGGACATAATCTCATCTTTCATTATGAGGCTGTTGCCAAAAAAACAAAAACAATATCATGAATTTATATTATTGTTTAAAAGGGACTATCTTTTCAATGGTCTGTGAATCTTATTTTGTATAGATAATAGGCTACAAACCTTTGTGTAAGAGCTTATGTATAAGTTATCAATGAAAAACATTAGCTTTTCTGGGAGGTTGTTAACAACTTGATTGTAAAAATCGCAATGGTCATTCTAATTTCCTTATAGGAAATAATAGGACTTTATAATACTTTGTGTTCAGTCACTTGGAAACTGGGAATGTGAGCCTAAAGCCACTGTACAGCTAATTAAAGCAGCTGCGTCATTTTACAGGATTGTGCAGCTGTTTTTGGGAGGTCTCTGTTGTACTGTGTGGTCCACAAAGCACATGCTTTAATGTGCATAAATAAATGCTGCACTTGTGCTCTCAGTATTGCAAATTAGCCCTTCTATACTGAATCCAAAGTACATCACACTCTTGTAAAATCGGCAACATTGAGAGATGGCAAAACCCAATATACTGTTTTTCCAGTACTATTTTGTGTGCCTTTATCATTCATAATTTAATCTAACACGAGTGTCTACAGCGAAACTGTTCAAATCTCGTTCCAATCTATAGTATTAGGATTTAAGTTTGGTTTTGAATTGCTTATTTCAGGAATAAGAATTATGAATTGTGTCAAGAAACACTGGATGGACTAGAGCAGAGGTCTTCAAACTTGGCATCTTTAAGACTTGTGGACTTCAACTCCCAGAATTTTCCTGGACTAGAAGTTTAAGCAGATTTAAGTAATTTATATAGTGATGGAAAGGGGTGTTATTGAACATCTTAAGGACAGTGTAGACCATCTTAACAGTCTTACACGTTTTAGATGAAAAAGTTTCATGTAACTATTCTTTTACTTCTTTAAAAATGGTTTCAAACTGCTTCTGATTTGTATCTTTCAATGAAGAATCTAGGTTGGTTTTTCAAATCTATGCAGTTACTGAAGATATTTTATTGTCTTATGTCCTGTTCCTCTTGAGGTTAATTTCAGATACCGGTGAATTCTCAGTTTTGCAGGTTGCAACAGAAATAATCTTTTTTTTAAAGTTCTGAACTTCAACCTTTCCTCAATATTCCTATTCAAGCACTGACATTTGGGATTTCCCTTATTTCATAAATACTTACATTTCAGCAATAATATTATGAAAGTTAAGCAATTTGTTTTCTCCATCCTGGAGACTTGCCCTGACCTGAATGTAGCTCCTAACTAACTAGTATTACATTCTAAGTTATATTTATTTCTGTTCTTAGGTTCATAGAACTTTGTATGCCTGCAAATTTTGTAACTCATGTGAAAACTTCAGTGGAAATAAAAAATACTAGTCAAGTGTTGCCAAATGTTTAGTTTTCAGATACCATATAGTAAAGCATATTGAAGTGTTTTATTATTTATTATTTATTATTTATTACTTATATTTATATGCCGCCCATCTCCCAGAGGACTCTGGGCGGCTCACAGTATTAACAACCAAGACAATCACTAAAACACTGTTATAAATACAATAATAAATATAATAAGTTAAAATTGGAATTTAAAATAATAATAATAAAATTTGAGATAAAAATGAATTTAAAACTATAAAATATTGGGTTATCTTTTCTCTTGCCCATTCTTTCCTTGGTTCTCAATTTTGCTCCCTTAATGCAGACTTGGCATCCCGAGGGCTCTCTGAGGGCCAAGGTTTCCACAGTTGAACCCGGAGCTACAGATAACCTCTTCTATTGTTAATCCAGACAGTAGAGTCCACAGAGCAGACTACCAATCCCAAGTGTCCCATGACATCTTTCCAAAACATCACCCGTGACAGTGACATTCACTGTCATGGTTTCTACAAAAGTTGATAAGAGATCTGGAGGCTAAATGCTATGACGAACAACTAAGGGGATCTAGGTATGTGTAGCCTAAGGAAGAGAAGACCTTAGGAGAGACCTGATAGCCATCTTTCAATCTTTGAAGGGCTGTCACAGAGAAAAGGGTGTTGATTTATTCTCCATGGCGCCTGGGGGCAGGACAAAAAGCAATGGGTGGAAGCTCATCAGATGAGGAGCCAACCTGGAAAATCAGAAGGAATTTCTTGACAGCAAGAAGAATTAATCAATGGAACTGCTTGCCTCCAGGAGTTTTGGGAGGCTCCATGACTGGATGTTTTCAAGAAACAATTGGACAACCGCCTGTCCTGGATGGTCTAAGGCAGTGATTGTACACTCGTCACGGCCGCGACCAGGAAGAGGAGCTGCCAAGGGAGCATGCGAGCACCAGATAAGGTACTTCCGGTTTCCAGCAAGTCTTCCAGTTACTGCTGTGCATTCACACATGCCGATTAGCTGGCCGGCGCGCATGCTCACGCTAGAAGACGGAAGTTCAGCTGTTCCGGTTTTCAGCACTGCCACAAGCACAAAGGCCAATGGATTGTCGTGTGCACCGGAAACCCAGAAGAGGAACGGGCGACGCCACACAGGCCAGGCAACATGGCTCC
>JANHFM010009471.1:196512-213276 GCA_032468115.1 Grayia smithii
ATTCATACTGCAATTCCATTTATGCACAAAAGTGCAATTTAAAGTGGAATTCTTTTTTGCTCATAAGACTTTACACTGTTTTTACTATAAAATATTAACATGACTATTCTGGAAGTTGGATTTTCCTCCAGCATACGAAGATAAACTTTAAAACTAAATCTTACTAACTGGGCATTTTAACCAGTCACTTCCATCTTCATTGCAAAATTGAACTCCATTTCTAGATCATCTATTGTATTTCTACTCACTCTATAATTAAAATGACAACAATAAAAGCAATGAAATCAGTACAGAATATCTTATTAAGAGCAAATTAAGCCATTATCCAAACATGACATGGGGCACTTAAAAGAAGTGTCTTCACCTGAGTCCCCCATCCCCCCACCCCCTGAAAAATAGGTCTGAAAAACATGTTTCTTTCTGTAGGCACTGGACCAGATGGTGAGATGAACCTGTTGAAAATTACCAATTTCTGAGTGATTCATACAGTGCTTGGAACAGTGGTGGGTTTCCAATAATTTCACCACTGGTTTGCCAAAAATGTGAGCGCGCATGTGCACTATTTCGCACATGTGCACGTGCACGGCTTCTGCCACACAGTGAAGCTTGACCAAGCAGCCTTTTGAGGCCTGCTCCCCTCCATCTCTGCTCTCCGGGGCAGTGGTGGTGCTCTCTGCACTGCTGGGAGAGTGTCTTGTACAATTTAGCAGCTGTGAGCCGCCACTTTCCTCTAAGTCCCATTTGGACAGTGCTGTGGCACAGAGAAGCAGCAACCATGTTCAATGTTGTTTCAGCCGTAGTGCTTTCCGGATGGGACTTAGAGGAAAATGGCAGCTCACAGCTGCTAAATTGCACAAGATGCTCTTCCAGCAACAGCAGCAGTGGAGAGAAGCAGCTGCCGACCTGGAGACCACATATAGCATCTCTGCAAGCGACCGAGGCTCGACAAGGGACAGAAGAAGCGGCTGCAATATCTCCTCTGCAGCGCTTTCCAGATGGGACTTCTTACAGGTAAGAAGAACCATCTAGTCCATTCCCAAACTGCTTCGGCTCTCCTGCGTCCCTGCCACCCCTCCGTGGTCCTTTAGCCTAGCGTGGCAGGCCACAGGTTGAATAGATTGCTTCAGTCTGGGGGGGTGTATTTTGAGGCTAGGGGTGGTGGTGGCGGCATGCAGGTGGAGGCCTGAGGCAAGGCTGGAGTGGGAAAATGGGTTCCCTGACCCGGCCGAGGTGGGCGGAGGTTGTGGGGCAAGGCCGGAGTCGGGGAATGGTGCATCCCTGGGCCCTGACCCAAGGCGAAGGGCGAGTAGGCAGCATGCTTACCTTGGTGAGCAGAGTGGGCAAGGCATGGTGGCGAGGCATGGAGATTAACTGGGCTGCGTGGCAAAGGCAAGAAATATAGGGTGGGGTGGACAGGGCCAGCCTGTGTTGTGATTTGCTGGTTCTCCGAACTACTCAAAATTTCCAGTACTGGTTCACCTGAACTGGTCCAAGCCATCTGAATACCACCTCTGGCTTGGACTCATGTACTTGTATTTTGTTTTTAGATACTTCCTTTTTTTACAAAATGTGTGCTACTAGTAGTGACTACAAATCCACTCCTAATAATTTCTGGTCTTTTAAGTGGTAAATTATTTCTTGAATAGACCTTTCTTGACAGCATCTCTTGCTTGCTTGAGAATTTTATTGCATGATAGCCTTAGCTGATATTAGGACTATACTTGAACAGAATTACTTTAGTTCCCTCTATTCAGTATCAGAGGAAACTTGGCTAGTATTTAAATTGAGGGAATAGAGACTTGGGCTGCATTGTTTATACCCTTTTTTCAGCAGCAGTCTGATTTACAACAGTGGGAATATAAAAATCGGTTTTACTCATCGTGTTTAGAATATTTTAAATTTCTGGAATTACTTCTGGTATGATGAGGAAAGATTCATGCTTAACAGGAATAGGTATTTTATTTTCTTGTATTTATGTTTTCAATTTTGTGCTTTGTTCACAATTTTATGTTTTCAGGAGAACTTTTCCAGGAAGAGATTTTGTATGTCTTATATAAATGGATAAAAATAATAGGTATTTCATGCTAAAGTTGCTTAAATAAGTTTCTAAATGGCTAAGGCTTAGGAAAGGAAATACTAATTAAAAGCAGAATATTCTCTTATGTTTTTCATTCACTTCTGATTTGTCTACTAAGCGTTAAGAATTCCAATTCATCTACTTTAAATTGTTTGTTTTATTTTACATAGGACTTTTGGTCATTCATAATATATTACTGTTTGTTTTGTTGCCACATTTGTAATAATGGAATTGTTTGTATTAATCTCCACTCCCAATTTTAATGTAGCCTTAAAGTATACATACTCATTTTTATAAAAGGAGCAATTTAATGGTGAGAATCAAGGTCAATAATAGCAAATTCAATTTCTTTTATTTGTCAATTTTTCCCCCAATAGTGGGCTGATATTACAGAAATGTGCCTTTATATTCTTCCAAGATATAACTTTTACTGTTTTGCTGGAATCTTTGACAACCTATTCAGAGTGTTGGAAAAATACTAAGTCTTGTAAGGATTAAGGAGCTCAATTTATTTCCCTTAACTCAGGGCTGTCAAACTCCCAGCACATGGGCTGGATGCATTACACACTGGCCACGCCCCCGCTCAGTTTAGTGAAGGGGAAAAAAGTCCCGATACGTCATGTGATGCTACCGTGACAATATGAGTTTGACACCTCTGCCTTAAATCATTCATACACTCTGTGTGGGTATACACACACTCATATATAATACATACCAAGTCCATATACATGTATGTTCTTTTTGTATGAACTTGAAGTTAGCTGACCTTCATAATTTCAATTTAGCCTTCCAATAAATTTTTAATGAGAAATACAATTTCATATGTGTTAAGTAACTATAGACGGCAGAACTATGACCATACGTATGGTGCATTTATTCAACACAGAATAAATAGCCTTTATCCTAAATAATTTATACC
The DNA here is from genome assembly GCA_032468115.1 of Grayia smithii. Classification (NCBI taxonomy): domain Eukaryota; kingdom Metazoa; phylum Chordata; class Lepidosauria; order Squamata; family Grayiidae; genus Grayia; species Grayia smithii. The sequence goes on from JANHFM010009471.1 coordinate 199,509, forward strand.
AAAAGTTTCCACCAATTAAACCAGTGACCAACCACAATCCTATGCTAGATATATAAAATATTTTTGAGAAAATTAATATGAATCAAGTTACTTTTTTACTGCATTCAGTAGTTTTCTAATATAGATAAACCTTGACTTATGACTGTAATTGAGACAAGACTTTCCATTGCTAAGCAAGGCAATTGTTTAGTGAGTCGTGCCCTATTTTATGACCTTTTTGCCATGGTTGTTAAACAAATCACTGCAGTTAAGTTCATCCAGCTTCCTCCATTGACTTTCCTTGCAGGAAGATGGCTAGGAAGGTAATGAATGGTGATCACATGACCCCAAGATGCTGTAACCATTGTAAATACCAGTACATGCTGGTTGCCAAGCATAACCCAATCCTGCCAGAGCAGCAAATGTTCCTGGGGACTGAACATCTGGTATTGCCTTTTAGGCAGAAACAACCTCTAGTAGGCATTTCTTATAAATGTCTAGCAGCTTCTGGCATTGTCTGAGGGGAATCTTTCCCCACTTCCATTCCTCCATATGGAGCTGTGTGATGTTTTAAGGATTCTTACATATGCAGTCTGTTTCAACTCACCCCACACATCTTGATGGGATTTAGATCTGGGTTTTGACTTGATTATTCCAAACCTTCCAGCTACTCCTTGGTGGATTTACCGAAATGTTTACGATCATTGTCATGTTGCAAGGTCCACTCTAGAATGAGCTTAAATTTTCTGACAGGTGGTCTCATATTATCTTCAAACATGCTTTCTTACAACGATGAATTCATAGTGGAATCTATGATGGTACACTTCCAGGCCCGATGTAGCAAAGCAACCCCAAAGCATAATATTTCCTTCATCAGATCCTTCTGATGAAATGCTTTCTTTAGTTTGTAAAACCTACATTCTGGTATTGTGTCTATCTTTGCATGTCCAGAACACATCTCCCAAAAGTACTGATCTTCTCCAAGATGTTCACAAGCAAACTAAGTCTGGCCTCATGAGCAAAAACATATAGTCCTAATAAATATTTCTGGACAGCAAAGGTTTCTTCCTGACACATATAGATCTGTGGTTTCTTACCCCAACCCCCAAAACTTTAACCTTAGGCTGTCTACTGTAGACCTCACCCTATTCCTAAGAGGTCTTTAAGGGGCGTGTTTAAGTGCAGCAGCATGCCTACCATCCCTGTCTTAATGTTTCCTTTTATTTGTACCCATTTTATGTATTCATAATTACGTTTTCACTTGCATCTGTTATCAAATACATGATTGATGAAATACATAAATAAAATAATTTGTGTAGCTTCTTTCTAATGGTGGACTCTGAATCAGTAGTGTTGAGAGCTACTTGTACTTCATGTGATGAAAGTCTGGGGTTCATAGACTTCTTTCAGTCTCTTGTTCTGCTTTGTGTCTGAAGTTGCCGAGATGCCATGACCTGGGCAAACTGGCAGTTGCTTGAAATCTTCCTTACTTATAAATAATCTTGTGGCTAGTGGAGTCCAGTTCTTTGGCAATCTTTTAAAATCCCTTTCCAGGGATATATAGGGGTATATAACTTTTTTCCAAAGGCCTCAGAGAGCTTTTGACCTACATATGATGATTACCTCGCACATTAGCAGCAAATGACAAATCAAAATGCCTGAGGTTTAATTAAGACAGGCTCCTCCCAGATCTTCTTTAATGATACTCTAATCATTAAAATGATTCACCTGATTCTAATTCTAGATATTTGAGATAGCAGTAAATGTAGGAATGTACTTACTTTTTTCACATTCAAATATGCATTATGTTTATTTAAATTACATAACTGGCTAGGAATTATAAATAGTGCATGACATTTGAATTCGGTTGAATCAATATTGTTGAAATAAAGATCAAATATTTGAATTTTGAAGTAAGTTGAAAAAAATCAAAAATTCTAAAGGGGTATACTTTACTTTTTCACATGACTGTATTTTGAATGACCAATAAATTCTTGTCTTTTTTACATTAATTGCATAGTAAAGTATCCTCCTCTACATTGAAACACACCTTACTGCAGTATATGCTATTAATATACTGAGGGAAATACTCATAAAAAGCAAGATCGGTAGATCATACAGCCCTACTTGTTTCTTTTTATTTAAAGTCTCTTCTTTGCCTCCTTTTTTACTTTCTCTGAATTGAGAGAGTACCCACTAAAGATTAATTCTTTCATTTTATCAGGTTTTTACAATGTCATTCTGTAAATTTTGCCCAAGGTGAAATACACAATAAAAAGTAACATGATAAACAATGTAAATTCACTGAAATAATCAAGTAGTAGTGTATAAAAATAGCAACTTTATAAACATCTATAGGCCAAACGCTTGCATAAATGAGAAAATGTTTGCCTGTCAGTCCAAGGCCATTTTAGAATGAGTCACTGACTCATTTGGCAAAAACCTGAAGGGATTTTATACTTCATTCTTCTGTTTTGGTTAGTTACTTAAAGAAATTGAATGGATACTCCTTTTAATGCATAATTTGCTAAGGGTCTTTGAACATGACCATGGAAACCCATGAGGCTTACATCCTGAGTCTGGCAAAGTACCTATCAGTTTAAAATTATGAATCTGAGGATCATAGTTCTTTTGTAAGCAGAGTATATGAACCTGCCCCAGGTTGTCTGGTATGGCAACTTTAATTAGCTGTGTAATATAAATGTTACTAATATTTGGGGAGAAAGGTTTTGATTTTAGATTATTTCCCCTCCCATAAAATGGTTTGGTACATCTTTTCTGGGATATTATAACTTTATAATATAAATAGGCCTTCACTTGGTTATATGCTCATATATAAGCTACATATAAGTTACATGGAAGCTGGCTGGGAAGGTGACAAATGGTGATCACATGACCCTGAGAAAGTGCAACTGTCAGTACATGCCAATTGCTAACCAGCCAACTTTTGATCACCTGACCATGGAGATTTTGTAATGGTTGAAAGTGGAAAACTGGTCATAAGTCACTCATCCACAATTCGAGGCAATTACCCATTTCTCCATAGCTGCTCATTTTGAACATTAAGGTGCCATATGGTCTGTTAGATAAAGCACCAATAGCTGTTGTAATACAGGTAGTCCTTGACTCCCAGCCATTAGTTTAGCAATCGTTCAAAGTCACTATGGCACCGAAACAAGTTATAATATTTTTGGAGTATAAGACGCACCTTTTCCCCCCCAAAAAAGGGTGAAAATCTAGGTGCGTCTTATACTTTCAATGTAACCCTGCCCAGCCTCTCAAAGGAGATTTCAGAGACTAAATAAAGCCTCTGAAATGGAGCTTCAGAAAAAAAACCTCTGAAATGGAGCTTCAGAAAAAAAGCTTCTGAAACAGGTTTCAGAGGCTGAAAAAGCAAGGCACAGAGCTGACAACCAATGAACCTGTTGCTAAAATCCACCTCTAGGAACAGCTGATTGGGAGGCCGATCCAGCTTTTTTCTTATTTTCCTCCCCAAAAACTAAGGTGCATCTTATACTGGTGTGTCTTATAGTCCAAAAAATATGGTATTTACAACTGGGAATACCCAGTAAACTTTACTCCATTATTTAATGCTTCTACCCTTTTATATATGTTTATAGTTTTAAGGATGGTTTGCTTGCATTGAGATATTTTAATTAATCGCGAAGATTCTTGGAGTCTACATTACAATGAGTTCGATTTTAGTCCATAGGAAAATAAACCTTTAACCTTTGAAACGATTGCATTATCCCAATTTTATCAGGACAGCTCATTCTGCCACTTGTCAATAACCCATGTAGGAACAATTCTAGTTTGCAGGTAGTCTTCATTCACATTTTCATATACCTTCTTGAAGGTATATGATATTAATGCATTTACAGTAAACTTCCTTTCATACATATATATTTTATTTTCTAATTAAGTTTTTATTTTTTTCTCTCATACACATCTTTATATGTACAGTCTCTTACACATCGTTCATCATTCAATGCCTGTTGAAAAGAGGTAATCTGGTCTTCATATTCCCTACCCAACATAAAACTGCAATGTGCTTCCCAAATTTTGCTCATTTCAAGGAACTGTAAGATTTACTCCTGCCACATTGTTCCTTCTAGGATTTTCTATTTTAGGAATTGCATGCCATAAATCTGGTAGTAATTCCCATTGCTGTCAATAATGTATTCAGAATGCATATTTACAAGACTGAACTGCATAAAAGATTAAATTATGCTTCTATTTCCTGCTACTGGTGATAATTGTACTAAGACTTGCTATCACAGTAGCGTGAACTGACAGCCAGGTGTGGTACCAGGACATAACATCTTCCCAGGGCATCCTTTAGCCCATTGTCCTTTTGGTACAAGAAGGCAATGTTTGATATAAAGTCAAGGAGTGGTTATGGTGGAGTTCAGAATCTGGGAACAGGCCAGTGGTGGGTTGCCCCCGGTTCGGTCGAATAGGTAGCGGTGACACTGTGACGTCACCGAACCGGTTCTACGCGCCGCCGCCCGTGCGCCTGTACTTACCGTTCCGCACATAGAGCACGCTTGTGCGCATGTGCAGGAAACTTTTTTGACGTTTTTTGTCAAAAAAACACTGCGCAGGAACGCCCGTCAGGTGTGCGTGCATGCTGGAGGTGCGCGCCGTGCACCCCAACCACGCGCAAAGCGTGTGCACCTTTAGAACCAATAGGAAAGATAAGTAGAACCCACCCCTGGAACAGGAAGAAGTAGCAGTGCTGGTGATTATGCGAGCATTAATAAGAGGAAGAAAGGAGGGGTTCACTTAGTTGTTTGAAGAAGGAAATAAGTCCTTTCTATGGTACCTACCAAGAAGTCCTCTTTATCTGATCTTCATCTAATCTGATCATATCATCTGATCTTACTCTTTTACTCGTTTCTCATAAATATTCCATAGCTGAGCAAAGCTCATCTTCATCCAAGAGAGAGGTGGACTTTATTTGGAGGAGTGGCTTCAGAACTGTACCTGGAGGGTGGTATATAGAAGTAACAGCTTGATTAAGCCTGTTCTAGTTTGATATATTGCAGGTATTTAAATGAAATGTTTCAAATGTTTTTATGAAGTAGCATGAAGTAATCATAAAGAAGCTTAACTTAAATTTATGGTTCAAAATCACATATTGGGGTCAGTTGGGATTAGATTGAAGAGGTTTGTTGGTCTGCTTCTTAATGAGATTTGAGCATTACTCGTTTTATATTGAAGTGTATCTTTAATCAAGCCAAAAATATATGGGCATAGCAAAGAACCATAGAACTAATGCAGATCACCAGTGCTAGTTTTTTTCCAGATTGGGTTCCTTTGAAGCCTAGGATTGCACAAAACTAAGAGGAAAAAATGTTTCTCTGGAAGGGAATAAAAGTTCTTAGAAAAGAGACTTGGAGTCTCTTAGAAAAAAAATTCTGTAGATGCCACTTAAGAATAACATCAAGTGAAGGTTAGATGGCTGAGTGTGTTGGGATTTTTCCCCCCCTTCATCCCTTTGGGAAGTTTCTTTGGGTGTGGGTGGGAAAATCCCCTTTCCACAAAGGACAAAGTGAGGTGGGAGACACCTTAAATGTACTTAGCCACCTGCTCCCATCTCAATGCTGCTCTAATCAGGAGTAGCCATATTGATTTTTTAAAAAGATGCAGTGTTATCGGATGACATTTGGAAGCCCCACCCTTCTTTATCAGGGTTCCAGGTTTTTTTTTTTTAATAAATAGGTTCTATGGCCTGACAGGTTTTTTTTAGCCCCGTGACCCTAGTGGATTGCTCTTGCTGTAAAAGCTTTTATAAAGGGAACTATGCAAAGGCTAAATGTGATTAGAAGATATCATTGATTGTAGAAAAAAACCCTACAAAGTGAAATTGAAATGAATGCTGTTGTAGTGGGATAATGCATATGAAATCATGAATGACGGATAGGTTAGTTTAAATGTAGGCAATCAGGCTAATAGGAGGATTTGATTTTATAAAACCCCTTTTCCACAAAATTACAATGCATTATTTTCAGTTTTACCTTAGCTAAAATAATGAATATTTCCTATTAAGTTTTCTACAGTGTGTGAATTACAGTGCAAAATCCATTGTTTTTAAATGGTTGGTTTTTGTTGTTCTTGTCAGTTACAGCAATTTTAAAAGAGCATAGTCCATGTGAAAGAATGAATAAAATTCAGGGAGTAGCATCAAGGACTTTGTAGCTCAGAAAAGTGAGTTTGGCAGTGCTAATTTGTATTAAAGTTGTTGTTGCATGACAGCAGGAAAAAGATTTAATGCTTGCCACCTGAATCAAGCCATGGAACATTGGTTTCTATAACTGCCATGAATTTGAATCAAGGCCAGTATCTCTAAATTTGAAATAAACTGATACTGTCTCAAGAAATAAAAAAAAGGTGACTTGGGTGTGGGAAAGTATTTAGAAAATAGTATTTCAATTTAATTTTTAGCAGAATATATATTTCACAATATTAACACTCAGGCCTTTTTTCTCTTTTCTGGAGGGGAGGGCTAAATGGTCTGAAAACCATTTGCTATCTTCATAACATCCCTAACAAGCAATGATTTTCACATAAAGTACAAGTTCCAATTTATACCCTGACTGTCACTATGCAACTGCTCTATCAGAATGTCTTTTTTTCTTCTACCCTTGCATATATAGTACCGCAAATAAGGTAGGAATATATATTTGTAATCAATTCAATTCTTTGTTTTTAAAGATAGCTATTAATCTTGGGCTTTTTGTTATTTTAATTTGAGTATAAATTAAATATTTATAGAACATACATTAATGGTGGACTTTTTTAGTTTTTAAAAATGGCGAACTCTATAAGACTAATGCTTACATAAATTTTTAATAATGATATGAATGTGACAAAAGAGGAAAACTTTGGCAACTGTTCCATATGTCTTTACAAGATTGTATCAGGATAAACTGTGCAATGTACTGACACATGGAGGTATTTTTAAAGATTTCTGGCATGCTGTGTTGATATATAACACAACAGGCCATTTTGTTGGTGGATGGGAGTCACTAGATTCTGTTAACATTTATTTTACATCATAGTTCCAGACGTCATATAATAAGATACATTATGTAATATGAAGTGCAATGTTGTGTGCATGATAAAAAGGCCTGTAACTGTGTTTCTGTTTTACTCTCCCACCAAGTACATTCTGAGATGCCACAGTAAGAGTTATCTTGGCATCTTTATCTGCCAAAAGAAGCTGCACATAGAATTTTTCTGTCTGACTTCAGTGGACAAAGAAGTAACACATTGTGAATGTCTTGGTAAAAATTAAAGCAGGAGATGATCCCATGATTCAATGCTCCTCTCTTTACTAAGACAAACCCTAGGGGACTTTTGCATAATTTAACTTCCAGTACTGTTGATGGTAAGATATTAAAACTTCAGTATTGCTAAAGGCCCTATGAAATGTATTGATTGTAAATTGGCCACATATAAGGCTGGTTTAAAACAAAGTTTGTTGTGCCTCATTTGCCCTCAGAATGACATTTAGTAAATTTTGTTTGTAATTCTTTGTCAATACTTCTTTGTTTAAGAGCTGCCATTGCCTGATTTCAAGTACATCAGGATCTCATTTGATAACCAGTTTATGTAATTTGACATTTATGTGGAGTTCTCAAGAGGAACAGAATTTGTATGGCAGAATAAAATATATTAGACTTATGGCTGAAAGGGAGCTTTCTGCCAGTATTTAAATATACATACCGTATATTCCGGCGTATAAGATGACTGGGCGTATAAGACGACCCCCAACTTTTCCAGTTAAAATAAAGAGTTTGGGATATACTCACCATATAAGACTACCCCTCTTCCAAAGCATCCCATCCTGCAATCCCCAAGGTCCTCCAGCATGCCAGGTAGGAAGGAGGGAAGCACGGGCGAGCGGGCGGGCAGCGCTCCCTCCGCCCCTGGCTGCACCTCTTCCCTCTTCCTGCTAGCCATGCATCTTGCAAGGTCAGTAGCCGGCGTATAAGACGACCCCCCACTTATCTGAATATTTTAATGGGTTAAAAAGTTGTCTTATACGCCGGAATATACGGTAAATACACAAAGACACACCTGCTCTCACTCATATACTCATACTAGTTATTTAATTATTTTGTATTTGTCTGTTACGAATAGGGAATTCTTTTTTCTACAACAGGGGAGTCAAACGTGATCCTGTTGCGGGCCATGTCGGGATTTTGTTTTCACTGGGGGGGGGCAGGCTGGGCATGGTCTGGTCATTGCGGCCAACTAGGTGGGTTTGGCCGGGCCTGGGGTGGCAGGGGCCAGTCTCTCACCATCTCTGGGATGGTCCATGGGCCAACTCCATAGCCTATCGTGGGCCGGATGTGGCCCATGGGCTGCGTGTTTGACACCCCTGTTCTACAAGATAAGGAATGCTGTTCTAAATCCTTATTTCAATTTATATACTATCCAATCTCTCCTGATTTTTTGTAACATTAAAATATCCAAAATGATGCATCATAGAGAAATATTAAAAAAAAAGGTACCTCCAAAGTGCTAATTTAAGTATCTGTACAAAATCCAGGACCTATTAGATTTGCAGAACTGACATTTCAAGCATTTTCAGAATGGTTGTATTCACATACTTGTGCTACTGCAACACTGCCATAGTCAGCCACAGCCATGTGATCATGATTTCCAATGCTCTCTGCCATCTTCCCTCAAGCAAGGTCAATGAGGAAGCCATCCCTCAACTCCCTCTAAGTTGGCCCAACAGGATACCATGTTCGATGGTGATAATACATAATACATAGCCCATTTGTAAGTAGGGAAATATCAGTCCTTTGAAATATTTATATACGGTTGGGAAAATTGATTTTCCAGGTGTTTCTGAATTGGTCTTATGACTATAAATAGCATGACCAATAATAAAGAATGGTAACTTTTAGGAAAATGGTATTGAAGGTTGCAGGTATGTTGCTCTTTTTATGTGAGTTATAACAATCTGCCACATAATTCAGAATTATCTAACAGAGTGGTAAATTTGCCAGTGTTTCATCAGTAATCTTTCCTAGACTTCTCTGAAGGTGCTGGGAACTAAATATGGGGATTCCGTCTGTCAAACATATGTCTCTAGTTTGAGCTGCAGATCATTATTACCAGGGCAGGGTAAGGACTCTAGAGAGTTATGGTATTTCCAGATTCAAATTTGATTATGGGTTAGGCAAAGGAAAGTATAAAATATATACTGGCCACTAAGCTTTCTTTTGGGAACTATCCTCTCATCCTTCTCATCTTTAAACATGAAGTTAATTTTGGAATAAAGTAGCAGTACTTTATTTATTGTATGTATGTATTTAATTTTTTGCTATAAATTTGTTTTATTGATTCTCTTAGTTGTTGCTGTAAGAAAATTGGTGAAATGAAGAATGTAGATGGCATTAATTAGTTCCATTAAAAATGGGTGCATATGCCTGTGCTGGCATCTAAGGGATTTTTTTGAAGCAGCTATTTGGATTTTTTTTTACAGTTATAGCTGCTTTAATATAGATGAAGACTATGCTAATCACTCTGAAAATACCTGTTGCAGAATCCTAATATGATTACTATCTTAATGGTCAGAACTACTTGGAGATAAATTGTCCCTGCAAATAACCTTACAAATATTATATAGAAGTAGAACAGAACAGGACAAGACAATGACAGGAATACAATGGCAATATAATACAATGATAATACAGTGACAACACAATGACAATGAGAAGACAGTGACAAGACAACACAAGACAATATAGAACAAGACAAGGAGAATACAAGACAATGACAAGACAGGGATAAGACAATGACTATGAGAAGCAATACTACCTGGAAGCATATTGGAAGCCACTGCAGGTCACACAGTGTACTATTAAGAGCCGTGGTGGCGCAGTAGTTAAAATGCAGTACTGCAGATGACTTCTGCTGAGTGTCAGCTGCCTGCAATTTGGCAGTTCGAATCTCACCAGGCTCAAGGTTGACTCAGCCTTCCATCCTTCCGAGGTCAGTCAAATGAGGACCCAAATTATTGGGGAGCAATATGCCAACTCTGTAAACTGGTTAGAGAGGGTAAAGCTCGTGAAGCGGTATATAAGACTAAGTGCTATTGCTATTGCATGAATGACGTGTGGAGTGCCCAGAACTTCACACATTGTTGCATTGTGCCAACAGTTGAATCTTGTCAGTATTCTTCAAGGACAGTCCAATATAGCATACATTGCAATAATCTATGCAGCAAATGATTAAAATGTTAGTGACAGTAAGAATAATCTCCCAGTCCAATTCATCTCTGGACAAGATTAATTCAGCAGAACAAAATTGTGATTTCTAATAAGACATTTTAATAAGGATAACAAAATACAAAAGATTAAAAGTAGAAAACAAGTATTCCCATTTCTTTCCTTCTCTCGTTCTATCTTTTGTAGATGTTTGAAGAACAGGATTAATTTATTTGCTGCATTTCTCTCTCTCTTAAAATAGAAGTTTAGTTTCTTGAGGGAAGAAATCTTTTGTTTCTAACTGTTTTGCTTTATAGGTGAAAAATGCAAGATTTGTAAGGATTTGAAAATCAGGCAGTTTAGAAACAGAAATTCTCAAAGTGGCATGCATTTTGGTACAGCTGATATGTAGCTACAATGTTATAATGATTCTAGTCCTTGAAACATCACACATCACCACAGAATACAGTTTATTAAGTTTGCACAAGATAAGATTGCCAATATAATATAATCTGTTTTAGTTATTTTTTCATGTTTAGGGATAGTGAAATGTGTGTTTGGTGACAGTTACTCATGTTCCTAATCATTTTTAATTGTTTTTACTTATTTATTTAAAGTTCTGGGAAGATTATAATATTCCAGTGTGCTTTCCTCACAATATTTGGACAGCTTGATTTGCTGACACTCCATTTACTTGGTAAAAGTCAAGAAAATGTTTCTTGAGAAGTGCTCAAGATAGGAATATAAAGATTGCTTATTCCAAGCTCTGCTAAACACAGGAACAGAGATAAAGAAACTACTTGGCCTTGGTGCAAATTGAATTAGCTGACCTTAATATCATTTCCTGCCCTTTGATTTTATGATTCATTTTAAATGAACATTCCTGCACTCTTCCCTCTACCACTTTAGGAATAAAATCCATAAGGTCTCAATAAGGCGTGATTCACACATTGCATTACTTGTATACTGGAAATAAAATACGAACATAAATTAAAGCACATGTTTGCAGTTAATTTTAAAACTGTATGTTCACTCTGTCGGTATGCATGTTAAAACACATAATTTGAATTTGCACATTTCACAACTCTTGTTGCTTTAAAAATACTTGATGCATTTTTATTGCTGATGTCTTATTGTCCATGGACAGCTGGAGAAATTGATATTTTATCAGAATAATCCCAGTTTTATATTCAAAGAGAAAAAGTCATATGATTATCTGACAGAAGAAATTAGTACTATTTAGTGCAGGGAGAAACAGAGAACCTTTCTTTCTTTTGTGCTCTGTTCTGTCAGCTGTAGCATTGTTAAAATATGATCTTTAATCCGGAAATAATCAATAAACTGCACCCAACTTCTATCATAACAAGAACCAACTATGTAAAAGATGATGGGAATTAAGAAAATAGAATTTCCATTCTTTTCATTCCTATGTTGTCCTATTTGCATAGAAATAAAATTAACCACAGACAACACATGACTCTAATGAGAATAGGAATTTTACTTCATAGATGTAAGTCAGTTGCTGATGGTAATGAAACCAATCTGCAAATGAATTTTTAAAGGGTGCAATACTTTATCATGAGTATGTTGTCATCGCTCAGGCAGCATTTCCCTCTTTGGAGTGCAGTGCTATTAGTTGCAGATTAAGAGCGATGACAGAATTATGTTCTAAGTACCCCCTTTGCAATGTCAACAGGCCTTAATGATAACATAGTACCGCTATTGTTAAGGAGTTTCATGTCTTATTTAGTGTAAACGGGAAAATCTGGCATTTTCTAGCCTATGACTGTGTTTTGCTACTTATGCTGTCACTTTTACCAGCTGGTGAGAAAAGAGCAGGTCATCAGATGCCATTTTTCTTGGTGATTTATTGATAGCAGTTAAAGCATATAGTGTAAGAAAAAGAATAACTAATCAGCTGGAATTGAACAACATACTGTTGTACAAAACTTCCACTGGTTCTTAAGTTATACATGACGACATCACAAAAGTATTTGCATACATTCTGTCAAAATAAAAGTGTATCAATTCTGCTTTCATGAATTTGTAGCAACACAGAAATATACTGTAAATCGGGTTTTTTTAAAAAAAATGATGACCAATAAGTAATATATTTTGTGACAAATCAGTTATTTTTTCTGATGCAGAACATTTCTTCATGTATCAATATCATTTGTATAAATAGAATAAATAGTGAAATAAGTTAAATCTTTTTTTTTTTTTTACAAAGACAAATTCTTACCCGTGTTTTGGGACTGAATCCCTACTGCTAAGTTTGGAACTACCTGAAGAGCAGTTCTTTGTCAGTCTATTTCCAGAGCTCACAATGTATATACAGTGTGTGTGTGTGTGTGTGTGTGTGTGTGTCTGCGCTCGTGTGTATGTAGGTATGTATGTATACATGTATATTTTCAAGTTAAATATTACATTGGTTGTAATAGTGTTATGCTGATCAACATGCTATTATCATGCCATTAATCTGTGCCTTGATAATTTTGATTATGTGCATTGTAAATTAACATATCAGAAATGAAATTTCACAGTAGGTGACCAGGATAAGAATTGGGCCCTCACAATTAATATAAGACAAGTATTATACTTCTAACAGAAAGGTTAAAGTATTAATGGTTATCTATTATTGTAGGAAATTGTAGAATTGTAGATAACCACGATGGGGTGGTCACTGACTTCGAGCCAGACATCCTGGAATGTGAAGTCAAATGGCCTTAAGAAGTCTGAGCAACAACAAAGCTAGCGGAGGTGACAGTATTGCAGCTGACCTATTCAAAATCTTAAAAGACGATGCAGTAAAACTGCTACACTCAATTTGCCAGCAAATTTGGAAAACTCAAGAGTGGCCACAGAAGTGGAAAAGGTCAGTTTACATTCCAATTCCAAAGAAGGAGAATGACACAGAACATTCAAACTACCACACCATTGCACTCATTTCACGTGCTAGCAAAGTTATGCTCAAAATCCTATAAGCTAGGCTCCAGCAGTATGTGGATCGAGAACTACCAGAAGTACAAGCAGGATTTGCCAACATACACTGGATCATGGATAAAGCAAGGGAGTTCCAGAAAAGTATCTACTTCTGCTTCATTGACTATGCTAAAGCCATTGATTGTGTGGAACCCAACAAATTGTGGCAACTTCTTAAAGAGATGGGAGTACCAAACCATCTTATTTGTCTCTCAAGAAACCTATATACTGGTAAAGAAGCAACAGTAAGAACTGGACACGGAACCACTGATTGGTCCAAAATTGAGAAAGGAGTTCAGCAAGGCTATATACTGTCACCCGGCCTATTTAACTTATATGCAGAGCACATCATGAGAAAGGCGGGGCTAGATGACTCACAAATTGGAATTAAGATTGCCGGAGAAATATCAACAATTTCAGATATGCAGATGATACCACTCTAATGGAAGAAAGTGAAGAGGAACTAAAGAGGCTCTTGATGTGGGTGAAGAAGAAGAGTGAAAAAGTTGGCTTGAAACTCAACATTAAGAAAACTAAGATCATGGCATCTGGCCCTCTCAATTCCTGGCAAATAGATG
>JANHFM010009471.1:214462-225183 GCA_032468115.1 Grayia smithii
CACTAATTGCAGGCAGATGGAGCTAAGTGGAAACACTTAGGCAGTGCACTAGCTAAGTGCACCACCGAGGCTCTTTTCGGTAAAATCATATTGGCAATTCACAAAAAACAGTGAAAAAATAGCATCAGCTCCAAGAAGGCAAAAAAAAAAAAGAAAAGGAACAGCATTATCAGACTTCAGAAACAAATGGCTTTGTTTTAAACTGTATCTCATGTATCATACATATCATTCTCTTTCAAGGCCAGAAACAACAAAACAGGCACTGTTTCCTCTTTTGGTTAAAAGCAGCCTGGACCCATTTTAAGGCGTGCCAAAAAGACATCAGGAGAGGCATTAAATGAGGTTCCAGGGCTGGAAAAGGGCAGTTTTTCAAACAAAACCTGATCCAGCTCTCCTTCTTGATATCTAAATGGAGGCCCTGCTGAAACCACGGTTAAGGCTTTGGATGGTCCTTAGACTTCTTTATGGCTCTGCTGGGAATCTGGCTGCAGAGGTTAACATGACAAGACCACACTTGGAATATTGCATCCGGTTTTGGTCGCTTCAATACAAAAAATGTTGAGATTTGACAAACATTACAGAGAAGAGCAGCAAAGATGATTAGGAGGCTGGAGGCTAAAACATATGAAAAATGGTTGCAGGAATGTCTAGTCTAGTGAAAAGAAGGACCAGGGGAGACATGATAGCCGTCTTCCAATATCTGCAGGGCTGCCACAAAGAAGAGGAGTCCACTTATTTCTCCAAAGCACCTGAAGGCAGGACAAAAAGCAACGGATGGAAACTAATCAAGGAGAAAACCAACCTAGAGAAATTTCCTGACTGTGGGAACAATTCACCAGTGGAATAACTTGCCTCCAGAAATTGTGGGTGCTCCAACACTGGAAGAGCCTAGACAGTAATTTGTCTGCAATGGTAGAGGGTTTCCTTCAGGAGCAGGGAGTTGGACTTGAAGACCTCCAAGGTCTCTTCGAACTCTGTTATTCTCTTATCTGAAGATAAATGACAGCCTTTTGACCTCAACTTTGCACAGAAATGCAACTGATGTAACCAATAAAGGAGAACATTTGTAGCTCAGGGTTGAAGTGAAAGGTCCTCGGTGCTCTCTGAGCTTCTTCTTTTCATGCAGGCGTCTCATGACCCAACTGCCACCTAGGCTTATGCTGTTCCCTAGTTGGGTCATGAAACACCCGCAAGAAAACAGCCAAGCTCAGAAAGCACCAAGGACCCCACAACTGATCTGAAACTGATACTGCATCATCCGGGCCACCACAGCTCTACTAGCTGAAACATCTGAACTACTTTCATAGGCAGCTTCATTACAGTAAGTGGGGACAGTTGGATGTAGTGGTTAGGGCACTAAGCTAGAAACTAGGAGACCCTGAGTCCAAGGCCTGCCTTAGGCACCAGGGCATTTTGGTGACAGTGTCTCTCCTTCGACCCTTGGAAGAAGAAGACAAGGGCAAACTCATCCAAAAACCATTACCAAGAAAACTTCAGGACTTGCCATATAGTCACCAGGACTCAAAACTGGACTGAACTTCTGCCTCCAAACCACTGCCTGCAAGAAGACATGAGAACCATAGTTGTATGCTCCATCAGGACTAAGTGGTGGGCAAAACGCAAAATGATGGACCCTCACATCCTGCACATAAACTGTTTCAACTCCTACCCTCAAAACGACACTGTAGAGCACTGCACACCAAGACAACTAGACAGAGGAACAGTTTTTTCCCAAACACCATTACTCTGCTAAACAAATAATTCCCTCAATCATTCCAATTACCCATCTCCTCCCACTTATGACTGTAACCTTCTTGCTGGTATCCTTAAGATTTACATTGACTGTTTCCTAATATGATTTGATTGCTTATTTGTTCCCTAAGACTATCATTAAGTGTTGTACCTTATGATTCTTGACGAATGTATCTTTTCTTTTATGTACACCAAGAGGGTATGCACCAAGACAAATTCCTTATGGGTCCAATCACACTTGGCCAATAAATAATTCTAATACTAATTGTTTATATACAGTAGGTTGTCCCATTAGTGTTGATGGGGGTGTTTTCTCCTTGGTAGACTCCCTCCAACATTGACAGGGCAAGCTATTGCACATAAACAGGGAGCAGCAAACCCTGCTTTCTTCTAGTACTGAAGCTATTACCTAATCAGGTAATGAAACATCTGCAAACAAACAACCAAGCTCAGAGAACACTAAGGTCTAATTGTTTATACTTGATTAAAAAAACACTGTTACATTGGTTACATGTTATCCACATTCAATGCTAAATCCTTTTGCTTTGGGTGCTAGGTAAAACTTTTGAACTTCGAATTATGATACCTAAGAAAGTAATGAACTTTAGGAAAAGACTTCTGCCAGCAATATCTGTCTGTCTATCCATGTCACAGAAGAACCTCAAGCTGCTGGAGCAGAAGTAATTGGATAATTCAAGGAACTACACCCATTTTGGGTACTGAATTATTATTTCAAATGACTTTAACCATTCTTTCACATAAATGCACAGCCATTGAAGATGGGGGAATGAAAATTCAGTGGGATCTATTGCTAGAATTACACGCTTAAGCTTCTTAGATTTATCATTGTTAAATTCCAAAAGAAAATGGATTCAGGTTGCTCCTGAATCTAAGTGCTATATACCCAATGATTACATCGCAGGGTATTAGCAATAGCTAATAGCTAATTAGACTTATGGTATATACTTTAGAGCACTCTCTATAAACGGTTTACAATGTCAGTATATTGCCCCCAACAATCTGGGTTCTCATTTTCCATCCTTGGAAGGATGGAAGGCTGAGACAACCTTGCGCCAGTCAGGATAGAACTCCTGGCTGTGGGCAAAGTCAGCTTGCAATACTGTGCCACCAAAAGAACTGGCAGTGTTATCACAAAACCATTGACTAAAATCTTTAAGAAACTCCAGAATAGTCAATCTCAGTAAAAATAGATCTAGACATCCTGATTTCGTGGTCTACTCTACTTAGGAGGGCTGACAATTAAACTAGTGGAAAGGCCACTGAAGCCTTGCACATTCCATCATTGGAAATTTTCAAGAAAATTGGACAGCCATTTTTCCAGGATCCTATAAGAATTCTAGTACTGTTCAGGGGCTTGGATTAGAAGAATTCTCTTGCAACTCTATGAAGGCAACCTGTATGTTATAATGAGAGCTATGTTATAATGAGAGCGGCCGCGCGGGTAGTTACGGGGGCTTCCCGTTACTCCCGTGTGACACCTCTCTGCGCGAGCTGCACTGGCTACCGGTAGTTCTCTGGATTCGCTTCAAGGTGCTGGTATTAACCTATAAAGCCCTACATGGCATCGGCCCAGGGTACTTGCAGGACCACCTTCTGCCTTCATCCCACCGCCCAGTGCGCTCACACAGGGCTGCGCTCCTCAGGGTACCATCCGTCAGACAGTGTCGGCGGGTGGTGCCCAGAGCGAGGGCGTTCTCTGTGGGCGCACCGGCCCTCTGGAACGAACTTCCCACCGACCTCCGGACTGCCCCTGACCTCCGCTCCTTCCGTCGCGATCTGAAGACTTGGCTCTTTGATAAAATCGGCTGATGGGATGGGTTTGTTTTAATGTGTTTTAATTTTTAAATTTTCACTGTTTTAAATTCTTAATCTTAATTGCATTTATTTTTAAGATTTTTAGGCTATTTATTGTTGTTTTTTGTTTTTAGAATTGTGAGCCGCCCCGAGTCCTTCGGGAGAAGGGTGGCATATAAATGCAATAAATAAATAAATAAATAATACATGTTTAATTTGAAATGTAACTTGCATATAACATTGTTAAGTATTATTTCACTCAAAAGTTTTGAAAAGGAAATAAATACAGTCTTCAATATAAACAGCAAATGAAATTTGTAGAATCAAAATGTAGCTAGCCATTTCAATTTTTTTGATGTCTTTGTTGAATGTATGATGCTTTTTTGAGCTGCCTTTAATGTCCTGCATGGAGCCCTCGGGATATAGTGCATCTCGCTTACCTTAACCTTTTTTCTATGTTCAGAAAGGCATTCTCAATCTTTTTGTGGCGGATGGCAATCTCTTTCGAACTGATCAGTTTTATTCCTTAATCAGTTGAAGTGCTATCTTTAGGATAACAAAAAATATCTCCTTTACTGCAAGTTGAGGCTGAAAACATAGCTTACATCTGTGGCATGATAATACTCAACATTTCCTCTGGGTACGTAAACCAGAGTTAAAAGTTAAAATGATATTATAAAAAGATGCATTCAGTTTGAAATGTCAAACTTTATATGAAAAATTATCTACTTTAAAAAATACCACAAACAACACTGATCTTTTTTTTTTTAAAAAAATAATGACTATTCATAAAAAGGATACTTTTTAGGTATGGTTAAGGGGATGAGTGTTTTCAAAAGGGTATAATGGGACACCTCAGCTGTCTATAGTTATATTTTCAATATTGAGAATTACTGGAGGTTGGTAACTTTGATTTTGATTAAATTACTTGCTTAAATTACTAATTCACCAATATTTAGCACAATGGGCTCTGAAAACTGGTTCTATACATTTTACAATATTTTCACCTAGCAGTGAAAAGCAGGATTTCAAGTTCCTTTATACATAAACTTGTATGGAGTACTCTTGCTTGTTTCTGGTTTTTGTTAATGGGAATCAGATCAAACCATGATTGTTCTTGCAATATAAATTTCTACATGTCTAATTAACAATTAAGTCCTTCTGCTCTCTTGAAAAATAGGAGGATCTATTACATCAGACCTCATTATTTTTATTTTTATTTTATTTAAATTTCTATGCTGCCCTTCTCCCGAAGGACTTGGGGCGGCTCACAATAAAAAACATAGATAGTATAACAAACATATAAAAGACATATAAGACATATAAAACATATAAACAAACATAGTACATTGAGACATAACATTCAACATTAAAACATTTTAAAAATTAAAAAGGGGCAATAATGAGAAGTAAAATTCAATTTAAATATAAATTTAAAAATTTTAAATTGGTCAGCCATAGCCTGTTTAGTGAAAAAGCCACGTTTTCAGGTCGCGGCAGAAGGAGCGAAGGTCTGGGACGGTCCGAAGTTCCACAGATCATTCCACAGGGTCGGCACTCCCACAGAGAAAGCTCTCCCTTTGGGCGCTGACAGCCGACATTGTCTGGCTGAATTATGAATTATGAACATTTTAAATTTCAAATGGAGAATTGAACAACTACATTACTTCCATGTCAGCTCCATCAGCTTCCAGAACATGCTTCTTGCTGATATTGCAATTTTCATTATTACTGGGGAATCTTGAAAACACCTGTCAACCAATAACGGCTATTAGTATTTTTATACAGTTTTAAGTATCATATCTTTATTTCCATAGTAACTGGTTGAGATAAATTATTATTATTTCCATTCTCAAGAGTGAGAACATAATAACAGCTTACTCAAGACGTGTTCTAACAAGCTTCTGGTTTAGAAGTGCTAGGGTCATGGACAATCCTAATTTAATAACCAGGGGTCTGGAGTCACTTTAGCAATGGTACACAGTTTTATAATGCCAATGTCATGTTGTTTCTATTTTCTTATTGAAATTTCAATATATGTTCTTTATCTGTGCAGAAAAATTAATGTGTGCCATTTAAAGCATTTAATATTAGATTTTTTTTTAGGTATGACAAAATCTGATTCTGGAAATAAGCATGTATAGTAAAGATAATTAGATTTTGAAGTATGTGCATTAGGTATTTATCCACCTAGGCTAAATAATAAAGACTTTTCAATTATATAAGCTGTTAATATTAAGCAGGTTTTCTGTGGTGCTGTCTTGCAGTGCTGAAAATAAGTTATGAATGCAGTACTGTTCAAGAATAAAAAGGTTTGCTTGGAAGAGAGTGGTGTGCCTGGGCCTCTGCTATTGAGAAGATGCCAGTCATTAATGAAAACGTCTTTCATGAAACTATAGCTGACTTTCTTGTGATACAGTACAATAATACAAAGAATTTAAAATCCAACTAGTGTGTGAAAATGTTCACACTGCTTTTAAATCTGGGAGGAAGTATTTACTTATAATTGGACTACATTAACCAATCACACCTAAAAAATAATTTCCCTTCCATATACCTCAAACGAAAACTGGAATAAATTGGGCCTTTATAATCCCTTCTTTGCTCTGAAATCTCTTTTTGTGCCTCTTGATTGTAACTACAAAAGATGTCTTCTGAGAAGAAAAGCCTTAAGCATGACATCAGAATAAAGGAATGTTCTCCACAATGAAGCACGCTGAAAGTAGTGCTTGTTTAAAATAATGTTTTTATTTCAAAGTAAATCTGGAAGCAAAACTTGAATATAATATAATAATTTTGTTCTTTCGTATTTGTAAGAAGGAAATGCATAAGGCTCTTTAAGCCCAGCAGAAGATAAAATTTCGTATTACAGTAACTAAATAAAAGCTTGTTCTGCTATATGGAAGGATCTGAATCTACAATTGTCTAAACAAAATAAAATGATTAAGCATTTTCCAGAAATAGTTGTATATGACTATTGTACTCAGAGGAAGCAAAGGCATGAAATATTGACAGAGCCTTCCATTACAGAGAAACAAAGAAGGCAAATATGTCTTTCATTTCCCCAAATTTTGTGAATTTTTCTGCGTTGATTTTTTTGTACACAATCTGGAAGTCAATTCATTTATATATACAAATACATAAACATTTTTTTCTGTCTGAATTTATTTATTTAGAGAATATAGAAGGATAAGAAACAGTATTTCTGATTTATAAAGTTATTAAATTTTAATTAAACACTTCTTTATTCTATTATTTTATTATTACTGATTAATACATAATACCACCAATCCATCTGAATTTAGCAGAAAGCCATTTGAATTGAACAGTGGCTGTTTTTACATTATTTATTAGTTTATTGTGTATGAATTGTTAATTTAGGATTGGAAATAAGTTTTCCTAGTTGAAAGCATTGAATATGCACAGTTGAAATTTTTGTATTTTTCTGTAAATTTAAATGTTTATTAATGTAGTTTTCTGCCTTTTTATTACTTTTTTTTAACATTTAATGTTTTATTGATATATATCTTAATTAAAAAGTAAAATAAAAATTACATTGAATACAGTAGCTGTTTTATTTTATTCGGGCTGTATTTTAGGGGTTTGCCAGAGGAGTACCACTGCTTGAAAGTTATGTAACTATGTAGTTTGTTTTGAGATTGGTAAATGTGCTTTAAGAGTGAGACAGCTTGGATTGCCTGAATCCAAATCTAAATAATTCTATAGATAAGAATTCTACTCAAATATATTGTTGTTATTCATGGTTTAGATCTGTCTCTTCATGCTATAATAGGCATATTTTGCTAAGATTGTTAGTAGCTGTTTCTTGTAATCTCATGGTTGTGTCAATAGTGAGTGTGCAGCCACCTTGTTTTGTTTTGTTTATTTTGGCTTCTTTTTACATTGTCTTCAATTTTTCTAAGCATAACAGTTTTCTTCAATGACTTGTGCCTGGTATTAAAAGTATAAAATGTTTAAGCTTTAGCTTCATTGTTAGTGCTTCCAGTAGGCAATGCAGTATAGTACTGAACTATTTGTTGTTCTTGTGGTCCAAAGCATTATCAGCTATTTTCTCCAGGATCGACATTCACAGCCTTAACTTTTTTCTTTCTTCAGTTTTTCTAATGGTTCACCTTTCATGACCGCATATAACAACTAGGAAAAATCATAACCCTGACAATTTGTACAGTTGATGTCTAAGCTTATGGTATTTTTGCAAGGCTACAGTTACTATCAATGTAAATTTTTCAGCCTAAGAAGTTCATGAACTTTTTGCCTTTTTGCATCAGGATGGCATTGTCTGTTAATATAATCTTAGTATTTTTAGTTTGAATAATGGCTTGACTTCTATTTTTACTTTTAAGAAGAGTTTCCTTCTTAATAGTGTCTTCAGAATGTCTTAGGCATTTTTTCTGCGTTTTTAATTACAGCAACCATTTCTTCTAGTCCAGAGTTTCTTGTGTCACATACTTTATATTAATTAAACAAGGTGACAGTGTACAACTTGGGCATTTTTGTTCCTTTATGCCAGGGATGTCAAATTCAAGGCCCGGAGGCCAGATTTGGCCCACAGAGTGCTTAGATCTGGCCCATAGGGCTGCACTGGAAAAAGCAAAGGACCTACCCACAGGGCCTCTGCCAGCGAAAACGGAGCTCGGGAGGGCCATGTGCTTAGCAGGCAGAAAGCCCTCAGGAGCCTGTTTTCGCTGGCAGAGTGCTCAGGCCACTACAGGTGCCCCCGATACAAGTGATGTCAAGCTGGCCATGCCCCCCTGCCCATTCCCTTTGCCCCCTGTGCCCCCTTTGACCCCAAGGTCAAGCACATGATGTGGCACTCAATGAAATCGAGTTTGACACCCATGCTTTGCTTTGTGTACCATTCCAAATGGTTCTTCAACAGATAGATGAGTTGAACTGGTATATCCATGTTCTTAAAAGCTATCTACAATTAATTGTAATCTACACTGTCAAAAAGCATTTGTATAACCAATAAAGCAAAAATAGATATCTTTCTGACACTCACTTGCTTTTTCAATTACCCATAGAGTATGACCAGTATAGAGTATGATCACAGATGTGTCTGCTTCTTCTGAATCCATTTGGATAGTTGTCATTCCTTGTAGTATGAAGACTGGGTTGCAAAATCTTGAATATTATCACACTAGCATGTAAGATAACTGGAGTTTGAGCATTCTTTGATACTGAGGTTTTGGTATAAAAATATAAATTGATCTTTTGTAGTTCCTTTCCCACTGGTGTGTTTTCTATAACGGCTTACAAACTATATGAAGCACTTTAACTTTATCCTCTTGTAAGATTACAGAGTTCTTTGGTGTTTCATCAGGTTCTGTAGTTCTGTTATTACCAGTATTTTCCAGAGCCCATTTAACTTCACTTTACAGAACGTTTGGCTCTAGTTTGATGATTAAACTTGTATATATCATTTATTTATCTTTTGTATAGTTCTTTCATGTTTTAATGCCACATCTTTATGTCTTTTTTTCTTTATAAGATCTTTGCCTTTTTTGTCTAATCTATTTTTTCATGAAAGGCTTCTTTCATTTCTGAAATATTCTTAAACAATTCTCTTGTTCTTTCAGTTCAACAACTATTTTAATTTCTTTTGCTTTTTGCCTTTAGGATTATTGTTTTCTTTTCTCTAATGCTATCACAACAATTTCAGCCCAGAGTACTTCAGGCACTTTATTCATCAAATCAAATCAAATCTTTTTCAATATATTCTTTTACCTTTACCATGTAATCATTTGAACATTGCTGAGATTTTATCATGTTGGTTCACAGATTTTGTTAGTTTCATTTATATTTGTACAAGAAGAAGTTTTATCATATGAGCTGCAGTCAGCACAGAAACTTTTTGTGTTTTTGCAGATCAAATAAAGCTTTCCTGTCTTTGCTTGCAATAGTTAATTTGATATTGGTGCTGCATACTACCAGTGATGGTAGTATATAGATTTGTAATTTATGTTTTTGGAAGAAGATATTTTCTATGAACATTTAATTTTGGTGTAATTCTTATCAGCTTGCTGCTTGCTTCATTTTGTATCAAGCGCAGCAAAGGGGTGCGTGGGGTGGGCGGCTGCTCATTTAAGGAGGGTCTCCCCGTGCGTGCTTGCTCACCCTTTTGGCCCCACCACAGCTGGCCAGGGGATCATGAGAGGAGAAGGAGAGGGAGGACAAGGGTCACCCAAAGGGAAGCCTCTGCCATGGCTGGCAATCATTCCTCAGCCAGCCCAGATTTCAAAAAAGAAAGGAATAGCCAAGAGCCCCACGGAGAGCTTGCTGGCTGCCCTGAGCTTCTTAAAGCTGTGGCTGGGTGCTGCAGGCCCGTCTCCGCCTCCTGGATCCCATTCCCACCCCACCAGCCCTTGTGTTAGCCAGAAGGCACGCCGAGCACCAATGAGCAGCAAGAGTGAGGGGCCGGAGAATCAGCCCCGGCCACTTCTCCACCCCCCGCCGTCACCCTTACTTTCTCAGACGAGGGAGGGTGAGGGGCAGGGCCAGCCAGTGATGGGACAGGGAGCCACAGCAGAGGGCCTAAAGAGCCGCGGTTTGCCGACCACTGACCTAGACTTATATTTCAAATAAAAACATGGTTTAAATTGATAAGAATATAATAATTTTAATGTGTAAAAATTACCCTGAAATTACTGTTTTGTTGCCAATGGAAATGACCTCTGTATTATTTGGATTTTCCTAGCTGCCAGAAGACATAATGCTTACCTGATCTTTTCAAGCTGCTGATAGTGAAAAGGAAAGCCCAAAGTACTGAAATAAGGTGACCTGTTCTAAGGTGATGCCATCTGCTAGAATTTTTCAGGAGGCTCTTACATGGGAATGTAGGATTGTCTTCATTTAACAGTAAAATAACCCTGACATTTTAATTGTTTTATATCTATGCCTTATATCTAATGTATTTCAGCCTTTTAATTTGCTTCCTTTTTGCTATGTATATTTGTTTAGCTGCATTGCTATCTCAGCATTCTAAAACTATGCTTATATTTGGCGATTGACCAAATCATATAGATAATTCATTCATTAATATATATATATATATATATATATATATATATATATATATATATAGACACACAAAAAAAGAAAGAAAAAAATAGATAAAAAAAAACAAAGAGATA
>JANHFM010009471.1:252849-263895 GCA_032468115.1 Grayia smithii
CAGGTGTCTGATGTGATTCTGCTTAGCTTCACCTGCTGCTTCCTGTCTGTTAGGAAGCTTATGATCCATTTACAAGTCTGTTCAGGTACTGGTCCATGGCTCAGCAAGAAAAGTTGCTAAATGAGTTTGGGTTCATTTTATGATCTTTCTTGCCACGGTTGCAGTTTCTTGCTGCAATTGTTAAGTTAATATCTTGGTTGTTAAGTGAATCTGAGTTGCCCCTTGATTTTGCTCATCAGAAGGTTGCAAAAGGGGTTCACATGACCCCGGGACACTGCGACTGTCATAAATACGTGCTTCTTGTGAAGCGTCTGAATTTTGATCACGTGACCAAAGGGGTCTTGCAACAGTCGTAAGTGTGAAAAACGGTTCTAAGCCACTTTTTTTTGTTGTAAGAATATCTGTTGTAAAATATCATTGAATTAAACAAATGATAAAATTGTCATTTACGGTCATTAAATTAATGGTTATAAGTAAAGGACTACCTGTATTTATTTCCCGTCTTTAGTCTTCCTGAAAGGAATGGCAAACAAATACAGGAAGTCAAGAAGTAAGGAAATGCGAACCCCCGCATGGCGTCAGGAAGGGCATCCGGCTAGCAAATGCTCAGCTCCATCCAGTCACCCAGACTCAGAGGTGGGTTCTACTTACCTCTACTACCGGTTCTAAAGGTGCACGCACTTCGCACGCAAGTTTCCTGCACATGCACGCAAGTGTGCTCTGTGCGCGGACTGGTAAGTACGGGCGCGCGGGGTGGGCGGCGGTCTGGGACGCGTAGAACCGGTTCGGTGATGTCATAGCATCAACGCTACCTATTCGCGCGAACCGGACCGAATCGGCGGCAACCTACCACTGCCCAGACTCTATTTATTTTCTTATTTATTTTATTCAATTTCTATGCCGCCCTTGTCCCGAGGGACTCAGGGCGGCTTACAAAGCTAAAAGAAAACATAGCAAAACATTTAATTAATTAAAATTTAAAACTAAACTTAAACAATTAAAAAACAATTAAAAACCAATAGTTTAAAAACCCTGATCAGTCAGCTAATCTGTTGGAACAGCCACGTCTTCAGGTCACGATGGAAGGAACGGAGGTCAGGGGCCATCTGGAGCTCAGTGGGTAACCCATTCCAGAGGGTTGGTGTGCCCACCGAGAACACCCATGCTCTGGGGGACACCAACCGACATTGTCTGGCTGATGGCACCCTGAGGAGGGCAGCTCTATGTGAGCGCACGGGGTACTGTGTACACAGAGTCAGAAACATTGGGGCCACTGATCTAATACAGGAAATCATGATTAATTGGAATACTATGCTTAGTATTAGTAAATACCTTGTTTGCATATTCATATATTATATATAAAGTGTTAAATGTTTCAATATTAATTTGATAGGTCTAATAACTCTTAACATAATGTATTATATCTTTGATAGTGTTAATTAGTATTAATAAATATAAAATATTACCTTAAAATGAACAGTTATTTCCTTTAACTTTATAAATGAAGCCAAGACATTTCAAGTATTTCTCAACTCTGGGTCTGATTGTATTTTTATGCAGCATAATAAAGATTAATTTGCATAGCTCATTATATGCCAATTATTCACATGAATGCTATAGTTTTGAACTTTTGATTTTTGCATTTTGCCTTATGTCATATCTAGAAAGGGGTATACAATAATTGCTCTTCTTTCGGTAGGAGCAGTACTTGCTACCTGCTGCAGTCTAATTTCTGCTATAGTCACTATGCTATATAGAAATGCTTAATGTCAGGAAGGCAGTATTTACTGAAAT
Source organism: Grayia smithii (assembly GCA_032468115.1). Taxonomy (NCBI): domain Eukaryota; kingdom Metazoa; phylum Chordata; class Lepidosauria; order Squamata; family Grayiidae; genus Grayia; species Grayia smithii. Next base: position 254,644 of record JANHFM010009471.1, read on the forward strand.
ACACAAGTTCAGAATTCATCATGATTCTGTGTGAAATCCGCTCGCCCTTTGCACCCCACTCCCTTCTGAATTGGAATGAAATGTGCCTTAAACTGCAGTGAAATACATCACATATTGCAAGAGTGGGCCCTTGCTTCGTCTCTATTCCTGGTGTGAAATCGATACACTATCTTTCCTGCTGACCTGTTCTGTGACCTCCATTGCAGCTTTCATGCTGAACAGCAATTGCTTTGAACAGTCTGGGTCTGCCACAGCTCACAAATGATTCTCAGCTTTTGTCTAAAACTGATGCTGATAACAAAGAAATGATTTAAAATAATGCAGTTATAGTAATTTTCTAATTCTAATTTACATCAAGAAGCATGCACTTATATTATTGAACTGTTTCAGTAACAAGTACAGTGAATATTTATGCATTACTTCGTACCAGGAAGATATTCCTAAATTTCTGTGTTGAAATTTCTGGGCTAAAGTTTTCACATAGAAGACAGCATGCATAATAATAAAATATGTTGTATTTAAGCAGAAAGTTAATTCATTACCATGAATTATAAATTTATTTAATGCTATTGGATGAGAAAGAAAGAAATCTGACTTTTTTTCCCCCAGAAGGCCTAGTATTTCCTTATTGGAATCATAAATCTGATCTTAAAGAGTCATTCCTTGCAATGGGTGGCTACGGAAATTAAACAAAAAACAACCAAACAAATAATAAATAAATAAAATCCAAATTTAAAATCTAAAAATAAACGTTTATAAAAATCTCTACAAAAATGGAAAGAATATTTTGAGAAACTTTTAGCCACTTAGCATAGGTTATGAGGAAAACAATACTGAAGTTATAAGAAATATCAGTACATTCATTGTTTAGTTAGGTAGATTACACTAATATGCCATTACTGGCTTTTAAATTAAGAAATTGCACTGGTGCTAAAGTGCTTACTGTTTTGAAAATGTATTGATAGGACATAAATTGTAGAGAGGTGATTTTATAATAATTGTTGTTTGGGAATATTTTTTCACCCGTTAAATATATTTGTATTCATTAAAACTACTGCTGAAGTAATATTCAAATAATGAATAATGTAAAGCTTCTGCTTATAAAACAGAACTAATTGAAGTTGTGCAAAACAATAATTGCACTCCTTTTGGGGTTTTTTTATTTATGCAATAATATGCAGAGAAATCGTCTTATAGGTAAAACATCAAAATGGAATATTGCTTTTGACAATCTCCTAGCACACTGTACCAACCTATACTTCTGTTTATTTCATTCATGCTCGCTGCTATCAGCACAGTGTTATTTCTTATGTACTATTTATCCAAAAAAGAAAATGAGGTTATTCTCTGAATAATGAATTACCTGTGAATGAGGTTAGAATGTCATATTCACTGAGAACATGATAATAGTAGAAGATGCTGTTGAAATAGGCAAGAGATACTGATAAAAATGGCTGAAAAGGCGGCAGAAGATAGAAATGAACAACTGCTGGGACTTCAGAGAGATATGGTGAGCTCACTATTAATAAGAATGTAGTAATAGAAGAAGGTGCTGTTAAAGAAATAAATGGATTGGAGTGTTCAAATTAATAAAAGCAGGTGGGCAAAAAGAGGCATGAAATAGAGTCACACTGATTTTGACTTCCCTTTATCCCCTTGCAAACAGTCAACTTCCTCAGTCTTTTCTATTTTGAACATTCCTTGTGTAAGTGAGAAGTCGGAGAAATCAGAATGTTCGCTTGGTGAATAAAAAGTTTCCATCAATAGTATCAATATTTAACCATCAAGAAGGTTAAATCATGGCAATTGGACCAACATTTATTAAAACTGAGACATTTCATTATTCATCCAAGTAACTTCTTCAATCAAAATGAAAATTTGGGTAGGCAGAGAGAGAGTGTCATTAGAAAGAACCAACTCTTGCCATACAGACTGCAGTGGGTTTCTCCCCAAAATGAAAAGCAATATGTAAATGAAGACTCAATCATCCAGATCAAAAGTGGACCAAAGTTTATAAAACTGAGGTGTTTGGTTACTCATCCAAATAATTTCTTCATTTTGGGAGGAAACCCCCTAAATCTATTTGGCAAGAGCTGGTTCATTTCAACAACTCTGACTCTTTGCCTATCCGAATTTTCATCTTGACTGAAGAAGTTACTTAGATAAGTAATGAAATATCTCCGTTTTAATGAACTTTGGTCCAGTTGCCATGATTTAACCTTTTTATATACTTTTCGTCTACATGATTGAGTCTTTATTTCCATTTATTTCCATTTCCATCAATAGATTCCATATGGCAGACTCTCATTCCTACACATAGAGGTGGCTATCCAGAAGACTGAACAGGATTAGAGGTCCTGAATTTAATGAGGCTTAAATAGAAAATAAACATGAATGGGGTTCTTTGAACTTGCAGTTCTTTTGGCCCATTTATTTCTTACAAGCAGAAGAAAAAAATAAAACATCTCAAGATCTCTAGTTTCTACTCCAACATACATGGAACACACAACTAACAAAACCTTTCCCATTGTAAAACATTCTGTGCATACTTTCCAGTGAGTGAGAGCCATTGAATTCAATGGGCTTAAGAGTAAGCATGTGAAAATTTCTGCTTATTCTTCTTAGATTTATATATTTTTTTACTCTGTGTATAGTTAGGTCTTTAAAGAACACTGGTTGTATGTATAGGTAGTCCTTGACCTATTAATAGTTGCTTAATGACTATTTGAAGTTACGCTGACTCCAAAAAGCTACTTATGACCTATTTTCAAAGTTACAATAGCTATACACCCCATGCACATTTTTGGGTGCTTGGCAAATGACTGATCTCCATGACCATTTGCAGCATCCCACAGTCATGTGACCACAGTTTGCAATTTTTTTTCCCAGTGGTTACTGTGTTTACTTCTGTTTTTTTGCAAAAAACATCCATTGGAGAAAATTTGTTTAAATACCACAGTGTTCACTTAAGAACCACAGCATTTGCTTAATGACTGCTGCAAAAATCTGGATCTAGTCACATGATGCCTAGACTTATGACTGCAATGATTTAAGACCATAATTCTGGGCACAACTACAGTCATAATTCGAAGGCTACTTGTATATACACAGATGGAATGTGGTGCCTTATTTTGTAGTCCTTTTTGAATTAGTGTTAAATTAATATTTAATTTTTTTCTTTTGGTCTTGCTTATTTTTGGAGTTCACACCAAAAATGTTCAATAATGTTTATATGAATGTGCACATAGATACACATTGCAGACAAAGACACGTTTAAGTTCCACCACATTTGTTGAGAGAAAATCTCTAGCTTCGGCCTTATTAAAAATTTGCAGATATAATTGACAAGGTAAGGAAACTGTATAGGAATTTGTGTTTGCTTTTGTTCGTTTGTTTTCCTTTCTTTGTGGAGTCTGCTTTTGTATTCACAAAGCAAAGTAAGTTTTTTAAAAAAGTCAGTGCTACAACATTTTGTTTCTAATTATTTTTGTATGTGGGTGCGTGGAATTTATCATCATCATAGTCAAATGTTTCCTGAAGGTGCCTGATCAGGTAAAACCTTACACAATGTAACAATAAAATGCAAAATGACCAAATACAACTGGGAATAATAAATAATAACTGCCTTTTCTGTCTTTTATATTCATCACGGGATAAGCTCTTGTGGATTTTGAACTTCAAGAGGCAGTGTTTTTAAGTTAGGGCTTTGGTATTACGGAACAGCCTTTATGTAGATCTTGGTTCACTCCCATTGTAGTGGCCTTCAGAAAAACATTGAAGATCAAGTTGTTCAGGAGACCCTTTTATGAGTAAGTGTTAGCTTAGTGTTTGAGTGGCAGATGTTTATTTATACTTTTGCTTTTGATGTTTTATGATTTATAATTTTTTGTTACAACTTTTGCTTGTAAGCCACTACATGTGTGAATGAATTTGGTGACATAAAAATGTAATACATTTTTTTTAAAAAATCTCATAGAGTATTAACATGTATCCTATTTTATATGTGAAATCTAATAAAAGTTCAGTAAAGCAGAATTACAGGGGAAATTTTTTTTAAAAAAGCTCTTCAGAGTCATCTTAAAAGTTTATAATGATGTGGCTGCTGAACCACTGATGAAAATTGGTCTGAGAGATATGGGTCTTCTGAAGGAAAGATCTGTCTCCTTTAAATTCACTACTCTTGAACATGGGTAAATGAAAAGAATCTCTAGCGCTGATACTTCCATGTTAAAGATGACAGCTGTTCTTCAAATAATTTCAACATGAAGCCAACATTTGCCTCTTATATTTCTGATCCCACATAATCAATAAAGTCAGAATACATTTAATGTGATTTGACAATTTTTTTCACCAACATTTAGATGGGCATATTCTTTATAAAATGAAGTTTCTTAACTTCCTTTAAAGGTAATCCTCATTCTTCACATGATAATAGATCAGCTTGGATATTATTTGTACATGGATAAATAATAAAAATGTCCATTGTTTATACTTAGCTCTTGTGAACCTGTCCTGTTTAATAGATATTCTTTAAAGTATAAGCATCTGAATTTCATCAGATCATCAGATCATTCATGATGAATGATCATCATGGAGCAGAAACATTATGAAACTGCATATTTGTTTCTTGAAGGTTAGTGAAATCAAATGTAACTGTTCATCCAAATTAATCAGATTTACCATTTATATTCTCACACAAATCCCTATGTACTGCCTCTTTGTGGTGGGTAGGTGGGAAGGATAAGTGAAGAAAATTGGAAATATATGCCAAGAATATATATTCCCAGCAAGTTCATCTAAGGCATGAAGGTCATCCCAATTGGTCAGCAAGCAGAACCTAGGGTAGAGTCAAGAGAAGAATTAGTTTGGAGTCATTACATTCCCACAAGTCATCCATGTCCAGCCCCCACTCCCTTGAATTCTGTTAACTCTTACCTAGTGCCAAATTACTTCTGAGTGTTAGTTGACTAGGTTCTTGTTTATAAGCATGAGCAATAAATCAATAAATGGAACATAATGAGTGGTCCCGATTCTTCACACCCAACAGGTGCCCATATAAATCAGCAGTGATATAGGATAATGTTGGAGGCACATTATCACTTTAGTGGCAATGCAAAAGCATCAATTCATACTGCACAGGAGAAGGCTACTCCTGTATTTCTGCCCAGAAAATACATGGATAGAAGATAAAACAGTTGAAGATACAGTGCTGGATGATGGGCCTCTCAGGTTAGATGGCACTCAACACGCTACTAAGGAAAAGCTGAGGATCTTTTTGAGCACTAATGACTAAATTAAGCTTTCAAGATGTCAAGTTGCTGCTGCTGCTACACAGGAAAACAAAATCTGACGCTCAAAGACAGAATTACAATAAGAACATGGAATGAAAATTGACATCTTAAGCATGAGGGAAAGAAGATGGATTGGGATCAGACACTTGGAGTCAGTAAATCACATTTTTTATAACTCAAAAAATGGAAAGTAAAGTAGAAACAGTCTAGTCTTTATAGTTAAGAAGTTATAGTTAAGACTATAACAAGAATACTTGACTTTGTGGACAAACTAATGTGATGACCATTCAAGTTCATGCTCCAACCACCAAAGCAGCAGAAGAGAATGTTGATGAGTTTTATGATCAAGATCAATTTGAAATTGACGGAACATGCAAACAAAATTTTCTGCTTGTGATTGGAGAGTGAAACGCCAACCAAAGTTTATTGAAAATATGAAAACAGGAATAGCTAACACCCTAGAAGATAGGCTCAAGATCCAGATGGATCTTGACAAACTTGAACATCCTATCTAAAAAAATGAAATTCAGTGTAAAGTCTTACACTTAGGTAAGAAAAATCAAAAGCACACATATAAGCTGGAGGAAACCAGGCTTACTAGCAGTGACTGTGAGAGGGATCTTGGAGTCTTGGTGGACAATCAGCTAAATATGAGCCAGCAGTGTGCAGCAGTAGCTAAAAAAGCCAATGCAATCCTAAATTGCATTAACAGAGGTATACAATCAAGATCAAGTGAGGTACTAATACCACTCTACAAAGCCCTAGTAAGACCACACCTAGAGTACTGCATCCAGTTTTGGTCACCACACTATAAAAACGTTGAGACTCTGGAAAAGTGCAGAGGAGAGCAACTGGGATGATTAGGGGACTGAAGACTAAAACTTATGAAAAACGGTTAGAAGAACTGGGCATGGATAGTCTAGTATAGAGAAGGACCAGGGGAGACATGATAGCAGTATTCCAATACTTGAGGGGCTGCCACAGAGAGGAGGGGGTCAAGCTGTTTTCAAAAGCACCTGAAGGTCAGACAAGGAATAATGGATGGAAACTGACCAAGGGGAGATTCAACCTAGAAATGAGGAGGAACTTTCTGACAGTGAAAACAATCCACCAATGGAACAGAAGTTGCCTTCGGAAGTTGTGGGAGCTTCATCACTTGAAACTTTCAAGAAAAGATTGGACTGCCATTTGTCAAAAATGATGTAGGGCAGGGGTCTGCAATCTTAAACACTCAAAGAGCCATTTGGGCTGTTTCCATAGGAAAAAAAATCACCAGGAGCCACAAAACCTGGGTGGGCGTGGCCAACTCGATGTCACTCACTCTCACCCCATCTGTTGTGGCCCCGACCCCCGAAACGATCGATGCCAGCGTTCTGGAGGAGGAGGAAAGCGAACGCCGGCATCACATTCAGGAGAAGACGCTTGCTTTCCTTCAACGGCCACCATTGTCAAAATGAAAGTGAACGGCTGCAGGGTTGCTTCAGGAGGGCAAACAGACTTGTGCACATGGTGCAGCCAGGTGGGGAGGGGGAGTGGCAGCGCCGGCGGCTCCTTCCAAGCGCAGTACATGGAGGCGAAGGGGGCTGCGGCACACCTGTTGCTGAGGCGGCAGTGTGATTGCTCAGCCAGGGTGGACTTGGCGGGGGCTGCATTGGCCTCTCCCCCTGCTCCATGTCCTGCTCTGGCTGGGTAAGCACTGCCACCCAGGCCAAAGGGAAACCGCTGCGGGATCCACGGTGGCACGGCTGGGCCTGGCCCTCTTCCTGCCAGCTGCCAGAGGTTTCTGTGTCTCTTGCTCCTGTTCTTCGCTGGCGGGAAGTGGCGCTGCAGCTGAGCCTCCTTCTCCCGGCCCTGCCATGCTTGCCTGTCTTTCACGTGGCCTTCCGCTTGCCTGCCTTCGCAAGTTGGCCACGGAGATGCCAGGAAGGCCGCACGGAAGGCAGGGAAGCATGGCAGGATGGTGGGCCATGTACTGGTTCATGGGCGTGGCCAGCCAGCGATTGCTACCGATACAGCAAACCAGCCCCAGACTCTGCTACCGGATTGGCTGATCTGGTCTGATCCAGTAGCATTTCATCCCTCCCTCCCTCCTTCCTTCCTAGGTGGCTCTTTGGCCGAGTGCAGCAAGTCTCCCTCCCCCGCCACCAGTGCCGGCCTTACCTTCTAATCTCTCCCAAGGAAAGGCAGTGGCGGTAGCAGGAGACAGTAGCGGCAGCCTCGGCACAAGAGGGCAGTGGCAGTGGGGAAGGTGAAGCCGGCCCGGCAAGCTGACAACCAAACCCCATTCCCACGTGGCAATGGCAGCAGATTCAGAAGCTGGTAGACGGGGAGGGGGCTGCCCAGTCTGGCAAGTTTCCGGAGGACCGGTTCAGGGGCGTGACCAGCTGAAAACCGACTTCATGGCATGGGCCATGCCATGAAGTTTCTTTCTTTAAAAAAAATATATTGATACAAAGAAAAAATTAAAATACAAAAAACTAAAAATACAAAGAAAAAATTAAAAGCCACGAAGTTTCAACTTGGTGAAAGAGCCACACTCAAAGGGCCAAAGAGCCGCTTGTGGCTCGCGAGCCGCAGTTTGCTGACCACTGGTGTAGGGTCTCCTGCTTCAGCGGGGGTTGGACGAGATGACCTATAAGGTCCCTTCCAACTCTGTTAATCTGTTACCTTTCTAGCATAATCAGCATCACCGTGAATCTATATCAGTACAGCTGCAAACATGTTTCCCCCCCATGGCCCATCACATTATCAAACCAGGTTGGATCAGCACACGGGTTTTTCCAGCTGAGCCCTTTGGTGTTTGGGAGTAGACCTGTTGTCAACAGCAGAAAAAGCCTTAGGAAGCCTCTCATTCTGTTACAGCAGAGGAAGCTCAAAAGGCAGCACTGTTGGCGTCTTCCGATCAACAGCTAGAGATGAGAATATTATAATTGCCACATAAGGCAAAGCTAGAAAAAATGATAGCTTGCAGCAGCAGCATGTTTAAATATCTATTCTTTTTTACTAGTTTATCTCAATATGATTTTTTTAGTGTGAGAGAGAAAGAGAGATTTAAAACCAAATTAGAAAGGACGCTGCCAGAGGTTCATCATTTTTGCAAGCCTTTTGCACAACTTGCTTGGAAAATGGACAAATTACCCTTGGACCAAATAGCTTTACAATTCATTTTTTGTTTTTTTAGAATTTCAAAATATGGTTAAGGGACCCAGTGTACTTGAGCCTCTTGAACAAAGCCCTAGATTTCACCTTCAGAGCCTCAGCCCTGTCTCACTTGCTGAATGCAATTCCTGGATTTTATTTTATTTCTTATGCATTAAGCCTTACATCAGACCAAATACCAGCTTAATTTCCTTCTCAAGCTGTTTGCGTCAATAATTTAGAGCGTCTTAAGCATTGTTTTTATACATCTTGGCTGTACCTCTACATATATCATGGCACTTTATCTGGCATGTATGTGTGGGAGTGTGCGTGTGTGTGTGCGCATACACACACACAGCTGTTTTTGTAGTCAATTTAGCTGCAACTCCTTCTGAAGGATCACAGTGCACAGATGTTGAGAGAGCTGCTGACGACATTCTACTCCAGGGCAACAGATAAGATTAAGGATATCAAGGGAGGGGCAAGGAAAGTAATGGTGGCCTTATCAGCGTCAGGACAGAAGAGTAATAAGAATAAGAATTTACACGACAAAAGTCAGTCCTGCCCACAATTTGGGGTATGGAATATTTTTTCTCCCAGGGTCTGAGAGTTTCTCAGTTTTCCACACATTCAACTGTGTCACTCACTTAGGGGAAAAAATTATCACTTTCTTCCTGCCTTTCTTTTGTTTCTTAATTCTCTTTACTTCATTCCCTCAGAGCAGAAAAAAATACAGATTATGTACTGTAAATTCCGGCGTATAAGACGACTTTTTAACCCATTAAAATCTTCAGATAAGTTGGGGGTCATCTTATACGCCGGG
>JANHFM010009471.1:282509-294276 GCA_032468115.1 Grayia smithii
AACCTGGGCGAAGGCCCCCCTGGTCACGGCCGTCACTTGGTCTTCTAGAGACAGCCGTGAATCCAGGAGGACTCCCAGATTGCGGACCCCATCCGAGGGAGCCAACAGCTCCCCTCCCAAATTGAATTGAATAGGCAGGTCCTGGTGTTAATTTGGGGTTTTTTTTGTGTGTGATTGGGGTTTCTTGTTAATTTGGGTCATCATGGGTTATATGTGTATGTGGGACTTGTTTTAATCTTGTACCTCATTCACAGTTACTGTTGTGAGATGGGTGATCATATACAGGACTTCACAAGGCAGTTGTTCAGTGAACTTTGTCCCATTTTACAATCTTTTTTTGACAAAGTTAAGTGAATTACTGCAGTTGTTAAATGTATCATGTGGTCGTCAAATGAATCTGGCTTCCCCCATTGACTTTGCTTGTCAGAAGGTTACAAATGGTGATCACTAGGAAGGTGCAATAAATATATGCCAGTTGTCCAAATTTTGAGCGCTTGACCATGGGGATGCTGCAATCGTCGTGTGAAAACTGTCATGAGTCTCTTTTTTGGTACTGTTGTACCAAAAGGTGTTTGAATAGTCATTAAACACCTGAACACCATTTAAATAAATAAAATACATAAAGACCTGCATGGACATACATATATATGTAAAAATTACTGCCAAATTAAAATGACCAATGGTGGTTTAGATTCTTAAAATACGTAAAAGAATTTAGTAAAATTACAGTATCTATGCAAAAAAGAAAAAAACACATCATTTGTCATATCTTATCCACAGCATTAGCACAAAATCTTGTCAATTCTGACTTAACAAGCGTGAAATACATTTATATCTATTTATGCACAAACTCATGTATACTCATGCAGACACCTATACATGTGTGTCATAAATGAATTGTGGATGGTGACTTCTCCAGCTTTGGTTTCAGCTGTACTTAACTTCAATAATTCAACAATCTTGTAAAAGCTGGGCATGGCAGAAACCATTTCTCTGTTTCTATTTTTTTTTCTTACATTTTTTTGGAAGGGGGAATTAGGTTCATCTCAAGTTTTACTTCCTTTAGAAAGATGAAAATTGTTTCTTCTTTGTTTTTATCATAAACAATTGTTTATCATAAACAATGTGCTCTCTGTAGTCTACAAATAAACCTTTTTATTGTCCTGGTCACCCTTTTGGATAGCCCAGTAGAAATATTTGCATCCCTGTGTCTATATTTACCTCTCAGTTCTTTATAAATCTGGATTGGTCTGTCAGGTGTGATGAAAGCTGTGCGATTATGTTGTGTAAATACTGGCAGTTCTAGCATTGTTTTGAATACCTCTAGTACAGGTTTAAAGTGCCAGAAATAGTAAGGTCTCCCTCCCTCTCTTTCTTTAAGCCTGTCAGATTACTTTTTCTGTTGGGATATAAAATAGTTCTTTAGCTCTGCAGACTAATAATAATAATACACTTACGTCCTTTATATCAGGTCTATTGGAATACATGAAATCTTGCAAAATAAATCTTGCAATAGACAATAGCAAACATCTTACAGAATAGTTGCTTGCCTTTCTGGAGCCAGAAAATACCACTATCCTATAAATATAAATATAGCAGGTACTTAGAAGCAGTGTCTACTAGTTAGTTAATAAATGGAAATTGGAATAAATTGCTGGGCTATTTTATTGTACATGTTAACAAAGTTAACATTCTGAAATAGATTTAGGTTAATACTTACTGTTGGCTTCACTTCTAGAAGACCTTAAGATAATATTGTGTTTAGACAAATCTTATTGTCAGGAGTATAAAAAAGAAAACACATTTTGCTCCCACTAAGATGCAGTGTATGGAAAGATTATATTAACACAGGATTGGAAACATTTAAGGCTTATACATTAAGATGTGTTGGCTTTGAAGTGTCATTTTTACAATATTATTTAAACCAATTGAAAGAGCATTGGGAAAAGTCTTCATTTTCTTCTCTAGCTGATTACATCATAGCTCAGAGCTACATTTCAACAAAAGTATATTTGTATTTTTCAAAACAACCTTTTATAAAAAAATTAAAATGACAAATAGCACTCAATTGCATTAGTATATAGGAAGATCTCAGGAATCTTCTGTTTTAAACTATGGTTAAAGTGATATTTTAGATGTAAATTTTGCATGTAAGTTATTAAGCAGTTGTGAAAGAAATTAGGCCATATAAATCAAGTTATAGAAGTGCATCACATTTAATTTTCTGCTTTATTTCTTAAATTTAAGTATTGTCAAAATACATGTTTAATCCTTGCCCATTTAGTAAATGAATGTAAAATGTACAATTCTTTCCATATAAAACTAACAGTTTTATAAGACATAAGACAATTTCAGAGTCTTATTTCCCATCCTTCCAAATTCAAAAACTGTTCTAGTAATACTGTTAAATTTAGTTAACAATATTATACTTAGTTTTCAAAGTGCTTCAATAATAAAATGTGGCTGAATTGAAACCTAACCATTTTAATTCTCTTTAGCTTGATATTAAAAAGTATAGCTGAGATACTGTAACATGCAAATTGCAAATCCTATCAGTGAAACCTTATATTTTATTTGGCTTGCGTATGCAAATCCTTTGTATTTCAGAAATGCAGTATTATTTGAATAAATACATTGCTTGGTAACATATTGTTAAACTTGCTAACCTCAGTAGATGGTGCTAAATATATATCGAGAGAGATAAATAGATAGATTCTACATAAAGTCATTAGGGTATGAAGAAGCTTTGTTTACAGTATCATCAATTTATTTAAAAATAAGTGAATTTGGAGAATTCATTCTGACTTTCTTTGAAATTGATTCTGCAGCTATTTTTGCATGATAGTTATGTTGACTGAAGTATTACTCAGGGCAAAAAAAAATCTGAATTACATTCCATACAGAGTAGTTTGACTGGCCATGAATTGGAAGATAGATTTCTCACATACAGACATTTTACTATCGTACTAGACTTTATACTGCCATGTAATGTTTACTGCAGAGGAAGACTAGATAGTTTGAGAGTTGGTAATGGGATATGGAGACCTTCACCCCTAGGTCATCTCTCTGAATGTAGCCCAGGTGGGTAGAAACCAGAAGTCATTAGTATCTGATGGCTTTCAGTTGGCCTATATGAAATGAATTGGTAGTCTCAATCAGGTTCTTAGGAGAGAGGTGCTAATATCACAAAGCCATAATCACAGTTCTCATAAATTGATAACCATATGAAAGAAAAAAGAAACCCCAATGCTAAATGGACATTGATAGAGATAGCCTCTAATGCTTTGAAGTGATCTTCTGGATTTATGCATAACTTATTCTGTCACCAGTAGTAGATATTCATTATCAACCTCCAGAATGCTTGCTTATTACTTCTTGCTGCACCAAAGATAAAAAAAGCTGCTATTTCTGTTCCTTTTGACAAATGATGCATATGCACGTGTATTGCTTGATCTCTTGACATTTAATTATTGCCTGCCATACCATCTGGCTACATCCAGGATCATCCAAGCAGACTTCTACTCAAGCTACAGGATTTTTCACATAATGGGACTTAAACTTGCTCATCACCCCGCAACTTTATGCATTCAATACATTATACAAAGTGTGTCCCTTTGAATACTTTGCATCCTCCTACTAGATAGCTAAGTAACTGTCTTTATTAGGGATATAATTGTGAGAAAAACAATTGTCAGAGATTTTTTTTCGTAGTGATCTTGAAAATGGAAATTAAATCAGTGGTGTTAATCTCAATCAACACTTCCCAATCTTTTTCTGAAATTATTCCCCATTCTAACGAATCTTTTCCCCTCCCTGAAAAATAATTAAAATTGAAAGTGAATTTTGATGGAATTGCCTACAGTGATAAATCAACCCTCATTGTCTATATAAAATAGAAACAATGACAAATGGAGAAACTTCACCAAATTAAATGGAAAAAAAAAAGAATTACAAGACAAGAATTAGCCAAATTGCAGATAATCCTTGCTTTCTGATCACTGTGATCAGATCAAACAGTGACTGTTCAAAGTTACAAGGGTGTTGAAAAAGGAAAGTTATGATCACTTTTCAAAGTTAAGGTCGACAACAATCTCCCTATAGTCACATGATCATGTGTTTGGCAACTAGCACACATTTACAAAAGTCACGTGATCGCCACTTGTGACCTTTACAGCTGGCTTCTGACTAGCAAAGTTAATAGGAAAGTAACAAATAGTGACATGTGATGTGGCACATAATGATCCACAATGATTCACTTAATGACCACAGCTGGAACTGATGTCATAAATCAGTAAGGTCATCTGATATTCACATAATGACCACACTGTTTAACGACAGAGTTGCTGGTCCTAATTGGGGTTGGTAAGTGAGGACTGCCTGTATTTTATTACAGGTGGTAATAAATAGGTGGTAACTTGTTATTCAGATCTCTGACTTTATGGTTAACACTGACAATCTTCACAACTTTAGTAATATCTAATAATATCTATAAAATCAATTGTGATAACATTATTCACAAATTCAATGTGTGTCCCTATTTATGATTGGGAAGAAAGAGACTGGAAATTCTGTCAAAGAACTAATGTATAACCTGGAACTGAGATAGGATTGCATGTTTCTCCACACACTCATACCCCTCTTAACTTTGGTTTCCATTTTAAGATTATTCCCAGGGGGTTGCTATCCCCATTGGAAAAGAGTAAATTAAATTATGGAACCAGGTCTATATAGTTCCTTGTGCCTTGTTGTCTTTGAGATGTCTTTAATGATTTTCTTATAATGATAGTTAAAAGAAATATATTGTCAGCTGTTTTGTCTTATCTAGATAAACTGTATTTGTTTTGGTCTCAACTACTTTTTTTTTTATTAGCTCATGTTTACATTTTTTTGGTCTGCTTTTTATCACCTTGCATAGTTTTGTGCCATTGCATTAATTTTATTTGTGTATATTTGCTGTAAGCCTCCTTCAGGCCATTTTGTGAAAGGTAAAAGTACATTAAATTACTGCATAAATAATACATTGACAACTAATTACTTTCTAAAATAGAAACTCCATCTATGAGTCTTCTTCATGGCTTTCTTTGTTCATGCCTATTGTCCTGTGATCTCAGAGATCAGAGGTTACCTTACACAATAGCCTCCAACATCCTGACACTGCACAGATGTGTTTGGGGATTAAATATTCTCAGAATTCCTACTCAGAAAGGTCTTTCTGTATTCATTCCAGACAGCTGTACCAAATAATCTCCTTGCCACATTTAACTAGGATCCCTCAAACAGCTTCCACACTTGCTTTCCCATCACCTTCTGTCTGTTTTAACCCACAAAGTGGAGAATGCCACGACCTAACAACGAAGCCTCTTTACTGATATGATAGCAAGTATTGCAAATCCCTGTCCCCAAAGTGCAACTGCCAACACACATTCTGTCATTACAGAATGCAGGGAGAAAAAAAAAACTGAAGTCCCATATCAACAGTGGTGTGTCATAAACCAATTATCTACTAGATTGAGTGTATATCACAAAACCATATTTAACCAGATTAGGAAAATGAATTTATATTTGGCTGATGTAACTGATATTTCATCTTTTGGTCAAAAGAAGTAACAGGCAATTAGTAAAAATTATAGATTAAACAGTAAATAAAAAGGAAAGGAAAGCTTATGACTACAAAGCAAACCAATAAAAATGCAAGATCAAACCCAAATAAATTAGGCCACCCTTAAATGCTAAAAACTTGCTTGAAGAAAAATGTTTACCTACCAAAATAACAATTAAGAAAGAAAACAGCCAATTCTCTTGGCAGGGAGTTTGAAGCTGGGAAAAAAACTGCTAAGGAATTCTCATTTCTCTTTTAATATCTTCTAAGAGTACCACAGGACTAAAAGGACTAAAGAGCTTGGTTAACAAATGTACATATACTGTGATGTTACTTCCCATCATGTACTGTGTTTAGTTATAGGCTTTGCCAGATGTGAAAAATGCCCTATGATAACAACTAGTTTAACATCTCTTGTATAATGTGAGTGCAAGCTGTCAAAATTAGAACTGGGATTGTTTTCTTCTTATGAATTTCTGCATCAGGAGCATCTGCATACAAGCACGCTTCTTCTGGGCTTTTCTCTGGTTGACTCACTTCTATATCTCTTACCTTCCTTTTAAGTTCCTGGAATCTGTGGGAAAGAGATCTCCATGTGGAATAAGGTTATATTCTTTTGGAAATGACTTGCAAATTCAAGGGTTTATGGTATGGCAATGGATTTATCATGTCTTTCAAATTATGATGTATGAGGCAAACATGTATGACATAAAATAGTGTGCATGCAGAGTTTTTTTTAACCTTATTATATTATGCAAATGAAGCCTGTCAAAACTGCTTAGAAACCCTCCTAGTTCTCCTGGTCCTTCGGAGAGCTTCAGCTGCTTTCAACCAAGGTATCTGTTTTTACCATTAGTTAGGGTTGGACCTTGGAAAGAAATTGACAAGAGCTTCTTGTTCTTCCTGGTGGGCCAAATCCAGCAAATGATAACTGAGGAAACTACTGTTTGACATCTAAGGCACTGATCTATAATGTTCCACAGGATTGAGTTTAGCAGGATTGAGTTTAGCACAAGAAAAGACAAGAGCTTCTTGTTCTTCCTGATGGGCCAAATCCAGCAAGTGATAACTGAGGAAACTACTGTTTGACATCTAAGGCACTGATCTATAATGTTCCACAGGATTGAGTTTAGCATTTACATGGCTAAGTCCTTTGGAACACAGTGTCTTCAATTTGACAACCTGATGCCTCGGTCTTCTGCCCTAAAGGAAACAATCACTGCTCTTGAACTTTGTACAGTTTTCTTAATCGATAAATGAAGAAGAAACTGAAATTAAATCCAGTCAAGAAAGATAAGAGGAAAAATAGATTTAAGGATGGAAGTCCATTGTGGTTTGATGGAAGTTCTCCCCCCCCCTCCCCGAACAAGCAGGTTCATAACTCAGATAACTCCATCATCAACTTTCACTAGATTCTCGGGTAACAGGGCAAGAAACAAGTCTGTATAGATATATATCACTAGTGTACCAATTGCAACTCATCCGGATACAGCAAACTTAATTATGGTTATCCATGCCTTGGTTCCATTCAATCGTAGGTAGTACGATATGCTTTATTTGGAGTTGCTCTTGACAAGCAACAAGAAATTGCAATTGGTGCAAAAAGTGGCAATATCCTAACGCTACAAGGTGAAATAATAGTATGTAGGAATGACCTTGGGAGACAGGAGGTAGAGCCAAGGCAACAGTCTGATAAATGAAATTTGAAGGAGGAGGGGTGAAGAAGAGTGTCTCAGTTTTGAGGTGAGTAAAAGTGGTGCATGGGAAGTATACTTGCAGACCTGCACGAGGCTGTTAATGTAACCTTAGAATTTGTATTCACTGCTGTGATTTTTTTTCTAGATTGTCTTAAAGAGCTAGAGGTATAGAGATCAAAATGACTTCTTTGCTGAAAGATCTGCAGTGGACTGCCAGTTGTTTTTTGGGTATAATTTAAGACGCTAATGTTAAGACTCTTAAAACCTGTTTAGCTTGGCTAAAGTTAGGCCTTGGTTGTTGACTTGTTGGTCCCTCAAGTATTGGATGTGGAGTTTTGCTAAATTAAGAGATGTTTTTGGTATTTAGTGATGTTGCCATGCAGAGATAAGGTTGGACCTTTATTGTGTACATTTTAACCTAATTTATGGATGTAGAAGTGGCAAGATTTTTTTTCTTAATTGCCAGATTCTGGATAACTAAGAGGCTTAGTTATTGGAGCAGTTATTGATTGTAATGATAGTTTTTACACTTAGTATTTTTCTTTTACATCTGGTAGGTCACCCTGAGTATTATTACAGGTAGAAAGTTGGTGCATTTAATGAATTAATTACTAGAATAATTTCTAGTTCCCTAAAGTTTTATTCTCCTTTTACTACTGTTAGTTACCCTCTTCTGTTTTTCTTGTTTTATTTCTCAGATTTCTATGATTCTATGTTTGCCTTTTACTTTACAATATTTTCAAAAGGAAATGCCTCCTCAGTTTTTCCTTGAGGTTTCCAATAAACATTCTGTCCTTTCCACCCAAATTTGTATCTCCATCTTTGTTAATGCATTATGACTGTTTCACTATTGCCCAGCTTGGCCTGCTCTTTTTTTTCTCACCTGTTGTTTGCTCCTCATTTCTGTGATATTACTCTTTTTTTAAACAAAATATGTCTCTTTCAATGAATTTACTATTTCATTCACTAGCTTGTGTGGTTTTAATTATGATCACAAGCTGCTTTGACTGAAGGCTATAGCAGGATATAAATATTTTAATCAATCAGTTAAATAAATGAAAAGCCACATCCATCCTTAATGAGCGTATCTCCTCCATGATTGCCATTGTCATATTCCATTTTCTCAGTAGCCTTCTGCAATTACATGTACTTACCTTTCTTATCCAGCTCTCTAGTTCTTTCCAGAATCTCTCCTCAAAGTGCATATTTTCTGGGAAACATTTGGCACAGTGCCATCATCATTTTCTTTAATTTCATGATGTAAATATGAACTAAATATGGGTTTAGGACTTTACACCTCCTACCCTTGCCTGTGCTTGCTTCTTCGCCAGGCTTCCGCCTCGGGGGATTCTCCTCTAGTTTTTCTTCTCAGCTGAAATGCCCCCACCTATTCAGCCCGGCCAGTCGGCCACAGCCCCTCCGTCCTACATGCTTTGGTGCAGCCCATTCGATGCCATACTGTTTGTCCTGGGCTTTTAGCCTCCAGGGACGGTTAGCCACCAGCCAATCAGCTAGTTCCCAATGTTGGCAGCCAGAAGCATAGGGGTGGGGGTTGGGGGAGTTGCTGCAGCCAAACGGTCTCAGGTGCTTGTTAGGAGAAAGAAGGGGAGGGGTGGAAGAGAAGAATGGGGGTGAGGGTGCGGATAGTAAGCCAGTTTCATCCAAAGGAGTTTTTGTTTTGGGTGGGTATCCTAGCCTTAGAAAGAAGGAAGGAAGAAGGGAAGGGAGGGAGAGAAGGAAGACAAGAAAGAAAAAGAAAGAAAGAAAGAAAGGGAGGGAGGGAGAGAAAAAGGAGAGGAAGGAAGGATCACCCCCACCCCTGTGCTTCTGGCTGCCAGTTTTGGCAACTAGCCAATTGGCTGGCGGCTAATTGTCCCGGGAGGCTAAAAGCCTGGGGCGAACAGTCAAAGGGGCTGCGCTGAAGCATGTGGGACAGAGGGGCTGTGGCTAACAGGCCATGGCAAATGGGCGGGGGCGTGAGAGCCGAGGAGAAAAGTTAGAGGACAATCCCCCGAGGTGGAAGCCTGGCAGAGAAGCAGGCATGGCCAAGGGTAGGAGACGAAAAGTCCCATTCCGACTGAATACATCCTCCTGTTTAGTCTCAGTTCCTTCTTTTTGCCTGGTGGAATGTTAGATTGCCAGTTGATGGAACCCTTAAATCAAAAAAGTATTTTAACACTTTAAATAATCTAACATTAGTAAGTGCTGTTTCCTGGATTTGTTACCAAGGAACAGGACAAAGGACATGGAAATGGCAGCACTTATAACCATGAAAATCTAAAATGTGCATTATATCTTCATTGTTAGTATTGAAGTGAACACATTAGCAGATACAAAGCAGACGTTTGAGCCTTAATATGTTCATATTGCAATTATTACTATTTGGGCTACAGCGTAACTTTAAGCAATGTATTTCTTGGTTTATAATTCTGAAAGGTAGTAATATAGTATGTGTGTGGTCTGAGCATTTTTGGTAGACGTGATCTGCATTTAATCTGTGCAAAATTAATTCCCTAAGCTGCTGGCAGGCAGCATGTACTTGTTAATTATTCAGGTGGATGACAAATGCCGAGCAGAGGTTCTCGCAAAGACAAAGTTTGTATGATGCATGTTTAGTAACTGATAGGCTTGACATTCTGTGGTGTCTTATTCAGTGCTAATCCTAATAAGCTGCCTGATGAGATGAACGCCCATCCTCCTGTCTTTTATAGAGAGAAAACAGAGATTTGAAAGAACTTCATTATAGCAATAAATCCCATACTTTCTGTTATTCCTGGTGAAAAGCGATCTTGTCCACATGAATAACAAAAAAAGGAAGAATAAAGTCAGCTTTCCATTATGGCATTGAGTGCTGAAATGAATAGAAGAATGCAGAGCAAATGTCTTTTCTGTGAACAAAGCAGAAAGTTTAATTTTATTGGGACACCTATTATTTTGTACTGTAATGCCTTTAATATTCTTTCACATCAGTCTGCAGAGGATGTAAACCAATTGATGCCGAGTTCTTTGAGAATTTTCATTTTGTAAATTGTGTTAGTTCTTTACATATATAGACTATTGTCCTTTCTTAAATATTAGATATGAGGTTTAAAAACTGCTTATAATATGTGCAATACTGAACAAACAAATTCAGAAATTGTCAGTCTATTATCTATCTATCTATCTATCTATCTATCTATCTATCTATCTATCTATCAATTTATCTAGTATAGTTGGTTAATAATAAAAAAGCGGAAATTATGATTAATATATGCAGCAGAGATTTTTAAATAATCCTTCAAATATATCTCCTGGCATTGGAATATTAATTCAGATTTAGAAAGAAAAACTGTATTGAGGAAAAATTGGCTCCAGCTTGAATATGCAAGACAACCTGTGACCTCTTGGGTCATTTTTTCAGAGGTATTTTCTTACCAGATTCCTCAATGGGTTCAACAATGGCAGAGCTTCAAACGTACTTAAAAAGTTCTTAAAATTCAGGGAGATATTGAGAGATGTGTCTGCTTTAAAAATACCTTGTGTTGAACTGTATGGCACATAAGGAGCGGACTAACTGAAATGTGTTATGACATTTTGTGTTATGTCATAAAATGCTTTATAAAATTTGCCACATTTCCATTCTATGGGACACATAGATTTTGGATGCCTCCTGTAAGTCAGCTCATCTGAAATATCCTGGTTAAAAATATGTTGCCCTATGCTACACTGTTTTGCCCAGTTAAAAATTATGGATATGAGATACGTGTTTGTATACAAACACACACACACACACACACAGAGAGAGAGAGAGAGAGAGAGAGAGAGCGCTTTATAGACTGCATCATGCAGCAACAACCTTAACAGGTGTATATAGAAACAAATGAAAATTCAGATAATAAATAATAACCTCTTATTCTTTCAGTAATAATTTTTAATATAAATATGAGGTAAGAAAGATGAGAATAAGAAAATTAGAATCCCAGATACCATTTTAGAATCACTAGTTAGACTTTATCTTAGCAGTTGACCAAATTTATCTTTTGATTAGGCATTTATGATATAATCTGATCAATAAATTAAAGCTGGGTCCAGATTAAGTTACAGTTTGAATTGTAGGGAGTTGATTTTCCTCTTTAAAGGTTTTCTTTGTTCACCTTTCTAACAGAAAGTGCAAATTGCTTTTTTGCAGCATAACCTTTTACACAAAAGTTATCTACTATTCAGAAAGAGCCTGATCTCTCTTCCATCCTCTAAGTTAGACTACTGCAATGTGTTATCTGTGCATTTGTTACACAATAGCCTATAGTATTTTTCCATAATAGAAAAAGTTATTATAGGATGCTTAGCTAGGCAGATAAGCTTACATTTTAAATAGTGACAGCATTGTATATTGTATATATATATACATTGTATATATATTGTGAAATATATTTATTTCCTGTCACATAAGTATTAAGTCTTATAAAAATATCTTTTTTTTCAGATTAACCAA
>JANHFM010009471.1:295070-305143 GCA_032468115.1 Grayia smithii
GAGCATATTACCCATTGCTAGGACTCTCTCGCAGCACGTAGAGAACGAACGTTCAGGTAAGACAACGTTTCTTTCGAACATAATTTTTCATTCAATTAATAAGAGGTATTTGAAAAATTTGTGCTGTGTTGTTCAACACAATCTTATATATGTTTACACAGATATGTATTCTATTGTTTTTAATGGGATTGCAGCCTAATTTAACCCTGTATCAGAATTCCATAGAAGAACAGGTAATATAATCTATAATCAGTGTGATATTTGGAAATCTGTTTGCATTTGCCTGACACATGATTTGTCTGCTATATTCTGCATTGCTTGTGATGGCTGGTCTAAAATTGGAATTAAAAGAGCAAATCCTGGACAAGGCAAGTCATCATCACAGAATCATAGAATTGGAAAGAACCATTTCAGACATCAAATCCAATCTCCAGTGCAGAAACGCAGATTGAAGCACCTCAGAGAGATGATTCTCTAGTTCCTGTTGAACACTTCCACTGAATGGGAGAAAACTTCTCCTTAGGTATGAGCCCTTGAAGCACTCCAGATCAGACTTCAGAAGTTTGACTGGAATTATACTTTATTGTTTAAGGTATAGAAACAGAATTTGAGAGCTTGAATGTGTTTTCACTTCTCTCCCTCTTATACCCTAGAGATTTAAGGTTCTTTATATTCTTTTTCTCAGGCTGTCCAAGATCATTTCTGTGACACTCTACACTGGGTTAAATGATTCCACTATTCGACAATTAGTTTCTTATAATGTTCAGTTTGAATCTATCCAGTGGTGGGTTGCTCCCGGTTCGGTCTGGTTCGCGTGAATAGATAGCGGTGACGCTGTGACGTCACTGAACCAGTTCTACGCTTCCTGGACCTGTCCCCCTGTGCGTTCGTACTTACCAATCCGTGCGCAGAGCGCGCTTGCGTGCATGTGCGCATGTGCACATGTGCAGGAAGCCTTTTCTGACATTTTTCCGTCAAAAAAAGCTGCGCATGCGCGGGAGCGCCCGTTTGGTGCACACGGAAAGCGCGTGCGCTCACCGGATGCACACAGAGCACGCGCCGGACACGCATGGAGCGTGCGCCAGACGCGCACGAAGCTTGTGCACCTTTAGAACCGGTAGTGGAGGTAAGTAGAACCCACCCCTGAATCTATCTTCATATGTCTTAAATTCATTATTCCATGTTCTGCAATCTGGAATGAGAGAAAAGGACTGTTGAGCTTAGTCTATCAGATATTCTTTCAGTAATTTGAAGAGAACTATTGTATCACTAAATTTACCTTATTTTCACTGCTAAACATACAATTTCCCTTCAATTTGTGTCTGAAGGGTTAAGTTTTAATCTTTGAACATCTTCCTTGGCCCCCTCTGAAGCTATTCCAGTGTTTGCAAATCCTTTTCAAAATGTGTTGCCTGGAACTGGATGCAGTACTTGAAGTGGCATCTGACTGGAGTAAAATAGAGTGCAATTATTATTCCTGTACTTCAGAAACTATACTTCTGTGGTGGGAGTCTAAAATTGCTGTCTCTATAGCTTTGTGCATATTCAATTTGCAATTGACTATGATTCCAAGTTCTTCTTTGCAAATACCATAAGCAATCCTTCACTTACAATCATTTGCTTAATGATCATTGAAGCTAGAATGGACTTTAAAAAAAGGCTACAGACAACCCATCCTCTAAAGATATAACTGTCGGCTCCCCAGACATGCACACACTGTGGTCACAATGTCACATTCTGAGCATTTGACAACAGATTAATATATATGACCAATTGCAGAATCTGGTGATCACATGATTGCAACTTTCTATTGGATATGCTGGATTCGCTTAACAACCATGTGATTTTCTTAATGACTATGGGAACTCCCTTTCATATCTTAAAAATGGTCAAAAAAACCAATGGCATATAGTGCATCAACTTGTGACCACAACAACCTATGATCAAAGTTCCATTGTGCTCATTAGTGGAGGACTACCTGAATTATTAAACCTATTATTCCAAGGCATTTGAATGTTGTTTCCTAGGTGAAGAACTTCACATGTAACTCTAAAAATTAATTCATTTACATCTGAATAATGTATATTTCAGGAGTGTGAAACTCACGGCCCACAGGCCAGATGCATTACATATCACGGCCATGCCTGGTTTAGGAAAGGGGAAAAAAGTCATGATACGTTACGTGACGATGCTGTGATGATGCAAGTTTGACACCGTAGTCAACTTGTTTAAGAATATGGGAAGGAAAAAGTCAGTTGTTCCTTGGATGAAGAGGGTTGATGTCAGAAAACCACAATTTTGTATTTAAGCATTGTTTATTTGAACATTTTTTAAAAAACATTGTCCCATTTCTAGACGCAGTTCCCTTCCCAGTGTTCATATTCTTCATCCTTTGTAATCTTCAGAAAACCAGCAGTCTGTTTTTCTATTCCAAGCTGGTGTTTCTGTTAAGAATATGCTGCTGGATAACTTGCAGCCTATGGGAGCTATTTTGTACATTATGCAAAGATAAATCACTATTTACCACCATGCGTAAACTCTACAGAAGTTACAGCCAGTGACATTTTTGTATAATTTATACAAATTTTTGCAAACACATTTCTTTAATTGTTCTTTACATTTTTATTGTTACATTTAAAAATGTGGTAAAAATGGTGCTTGACAAGATTAAATGTTCATATATTGTAGCATCCTTGGCCAATGAGTTGACCTTTATAAAGTTTAATGAACAGAGAATATGACTTCTTATTTTTAGAGCAGCAATTTCTCTAAACTATTTTACATATATTCATGAAATCTCCTTTTTTGAAAAAAGAGGTTTATATACAAATACTCAAGTTTGACATCTGTTTTGCTCCAGTCATGCAGTTGCCTTTAGAAAGTTTATATAAATGTTTCTGTATCTGATAGGAATTTCAATTTGAGTTTTATAGAGTGGATTTAAATAATGAGGTTGTGGGATATGCTTTACTTAGAAAATTATATATAAATGGAAGGAATTTAAATGGGTTTATTAGATTAAGTTTATAATAGAAATATTATTATTTCTGATAGCTCTTAATGAACTGATTAGGAAAGGGATGAGTTTTTAAGAATGTTTATAGAGAATGAGGTAAAATATTGAAGATTTAAATATAATTGTATGATAAGAGTGATAAGATGTTAAAGTTATATATATTAGCTGGGACAGAAGTGAGTTATTTTTCTTTTTAGTTTGCACTTCAATCTTTTTATGTAATCTTTAATAAAAGTATTATAAAGAAAAAGTAATATAACTATTAACCAGCCAGAATGTGGCTAAGCAAGATGACAAATCTTGCATTTAAGCTAATTTGAACATAACCTAATTTAAAATAATTTGTAAAAATCCTTTTATCTAATTTAATCACACTTTCTACTTGTGAAATGCTAAATAGGACTGTAAGGTAAGTTTTAACTCACACCTTCTTCTTATTCAGCAACTGCAATCTGTTTCTTAAATCAGAAGTGAAATGGTCACTAAGCAAGCATCTGAAATATCCATGTTATCCTATACTGCAGGCTAGGCAAGGCTACTATGAAAGCTTCCATATAACGTCAGAACATGCATTTATATGCATAAGGCATTTGCTGCCAAAGCCTTTAGATTGCTTTCCTTCTGGTGAATCTGGGTGAAAGTTGTTTGTTTTAGATGTAGATGTCACGGGAGAGGCATACAGGCAGGGGTGGGTTTTACTTACCTTTACTATTGGTTCTCTTCATGCATGCGCTTTGTGCGTGATCGGCGCTTTGCTCGCATTCGCGCTGAACGCGTGCTCCGTGCATGCGTACTAACTAAAAAACTCGAAACAAGCACTCTGTGCATGCACAGAGCAGAGAAACGTAAGTACGGGCACGCGGGTGGGCCCAGCTTCCGGCCGCGGAGAACCGGTTCGGTGATGTCACACCGTCACTGCTACCGGATTGTGCAAACCAGGCTGAACCGGGAGCAACCCACCACTGGCATACAGGTATCATGTTCAGCCTTTTAGAAACCAGATAGTAATAAAGTTAGCTAATTTCTTTTAGTCTTAAGTAATGGGTAGATTTTGGTTAACTGGTACAGGTGATCCTTGACTTACAACCACAAGTGAGCCCCAAATTTTTGTTGTTAAGTAAGACACTTGAGTTTTGCCCCATTTTTCCACCATTCACAATTCTCAGTTGTTAAGTGAATCACTGCAGTTAGTAACAGAGTTGTTAAGTGAATTGGCTTTCCCATTGACTTTGCTTGTCAGGATGTCGCAAAAAGGAATCACATGACCCTGAGATGCTGCAATGGTCATATAGTATGAGCCAGTTGCCAAGCATCTGAATTTTAATCACGTGACCACTGGGATGCTGCAACAGCCGTAAGGATGAAAAATGATCATATGTTGCTTTTTTTGGTGCCATTGTAACTTTGAACTGTCACTAAATGAACTGTTTGTAAGCTGAGGACTGCCTGTATTGATATAATGTCGGTAATTTAGATATATGTCTTGGTTATTTAGTGCCACATGGAGAAAATGTGATTGAAATTTTGTCTTTAAATAGATGCAAATATTTTTAATACAACACACACTTGTAGTTTAGTAGTTCCTCTTGGCTTTCAACATCTAATTTTTAATAGTTTGAAATCTGTTCATGAAACAATGAGATATTTTCACCATTTTTTCATCATTAAAATCATTCTTGTTTCTTGATATTACTCCCTATTGTACCAATTTTAGGTGAGTTACAGTTGTATATATATGAAGAGATAAAAAGGTAGCATCCCTGTCCCTGAGCAAGCACATAAGGGTATTCTGATATTCATCCCTTACAGGATTCTTATCTTATAATGGAAACTGTTTATTATCTTTGACACATCCTGGAGGATGGTGAAGAACCAGATGACTAAAGAGGTTAAATGTCTCTATCTTTGGAATAAGGAGGTCTCTGGGAGTGAGAGACCAATCAGCCTGACATCAATATCTGGGGAACTATAGGAACAGATTATGAAGTGATCTGTATGAATACACCTTGAAAACAAATGTGGTGAGTAAGTCACCATGAATTTGTCAAGAAAATCTTGGCAGAATAAGCTTATATCATATTATGATCAAGTAACTTCTTCAGTAGTTCGTGCAAATGTTGTGAACTCCAAAGCTTTTGACAAAGTACTTCGGAACATTCTAATTAGAAGCTAGTTAAAAGGGGGCAGGATAGCATGCTTATTATCTGACTCAAAATCATATTTAAAAGTATTAAGCGGCATTTCCTCATCAAACTGAAGTATCAAGTGGGGTGCTGCATGGTTTGTATTGAAGCCCGGTAGATTTCAAGATTTTCATTAATGGCATAGATGGAGGAAATGCATAGCAAATTTGCAAATGCCATAACATTGATGGGATCACTAAGAAAAATTCAATTTGATCATGACAGCTAGCATTGGATTGAAAAGAAACGCTCTGAAGTTATAGGATGGCAAATTCTCATTAAATATTAGAAAAAAACCAATAAGAGCAGTTCAACAGGGGAACCAATTATTGAGCTCCTTTTCAGTGTATTCGTTTAAATAAAGGCTGGTTAGTCTTATCTCATGGATGCTTTAATTGGAAATTCTGCACAAAACATGGGGTTGCACTCATGCAGTTCATCTTCTATACAGTAGTGGGATTCAAATAATTTAACAATCATTTCTCTGCTCTAATGACCAGTTGAGCATGTGTGGCTGGGTGGTCCTATGACTGGGTGGGCATGGCCAACTTGACGTCACTCATGTTGAGGGACATTTCACTTTACCTGACCTCTAGTGACCTTGAGGATGCTGCAACGGTTTTGAGTGTGAAAAATGGTCATAAGTCACTTTTTTCAGTGCCATTGTAGCTTTGAATGGTCACTAAATGAACTTGTAAATCAAGGATTGTAAGTCAAGGATTACCTGTACAAAAATACAAAAAAACTCTTTGTTTGCAAAAAGCTGCCCTAAATACCAATCATTAGATTAGAAATACCTGCAAGCCGGAGTTACAAATCAGGCAGGGTGACAGAGCACCTTGAGGAATTAAAATAGCTAAAATGCAATGATAACTATCAGCAGTTAACTCTTGCTCATAATGTGAAACCCTTTGGAAGAGAGGTCATTTAAGCTCTCTAGAAAGTGGGTGGGCTACAAAGGTGCTTTTTCAAGAGGCAACTTGACTTTCTGGAAACGAAGTCCAGTTGCCTTTTGAAAAAAACATCTATGACTTGGATGAGTGAAGAATCCCCATAGACAAGAAACTCCTGTGCTCAGTGAACTGACAAAGCACCCTTTCACATCCAGGAGAAACAACCCTTAGATACATTTGCACCACTTAAAGATACCATCTGGTATCACTCATCATTGGCAACCTTCAGTCTCAAAAGACTATGGTATTGTGCTCTAGAAAGAGGTCCTAAAACAGCATCTGGTGTGACTACAAAGGCCAATTCGAGAGTGTCAATCCCTTCCACACTGAGGGCAGATACATTTTTTGCCCTGCCCTGCCCCCAGATTTCGCTGGTTCCAGGACTGCCTTTTTGTCTCAGCCTGCCAAACAAGTGTCTGTTTGAATTGGAGAAGGCCATGCTGCGTCTTTAGCCTCCAAACTGAACTATCAGAGGTCAAGGTTTCCCAGTCATTAATGTCCATTCCCAAGGCCTTTAGATCCCTCTTGCAGATATTCTTACATTGCAGATGTGGTCTCCCTCTAAGGCGCTTTCCCTGTACTAATTTGCCATACAGGAGATCTTTCGGAATCCGACCATCAGCCATTCTCATGACATGCCCAAGCCAGCATAGACATCACTGTTTCAATAGTCTATATATGCTAGAAATTCCAGCACGTTCCAAGACAGCGCTATTTGGAACTTTGTCATGCCAGGTAATGCCAAGGATGTGTCAGAGACAGCGCATATGAAAGGTATTCAACTTTCTCTCCTGCCGTGCGTAAAGGGTCCAAGACTCACTGCAGTACAAGAGTGTGCTCAGGTCACAGGCTCTATAGACCTGGATCTTTGTATGTTCCATCAGCTTCTTATTAAGCCATACTCTCTTTGTAAGACTGGAGAACATGGTGGCCACTTTACCAATACGTTTATTCATCTCAGTATCTAAAGAGAGTATTAGATATAGTTGAACCGAGGTACACAAAATGATGGACGACTTCCAGTTCTTGTGCAGAGATTGTAATACAGAGAGATAAATCCTGACCCATGACTTGTGTCTTTTTCAGGCTGATTGTTAGCCCAAAGTCTTGGCAGGCCTTGCTAAAACAGTCCATGTTGTTGAAGGTCTTCAGTAGTGTGAGCAGTAATGGCAGCATCGTCAGCAAAGAGGAAATCTCGTAAGCATTTCAGCTGGACTTTAGACTTTGCTCTCAAAGAGAGATTAAAGAGTTTTCCGTCTGATCTAGTCTGGAGATAGATACCCTCTGTTGCAGTTCCAAAAGCATTTTTCAGCATGACAGCAAAAAAGATCCCAAATAAAGTTGGCACAAGGACACAGCCCTTGTCAAAGGAATCTGATGTTAAGCCATCAAAAACTACAGTACCTTTCATTTCCTCGTGAAAGGACCTAATGATGTTAAGGACCTGAGGTGGACATCCAATCTTGGAGAGAATTTTATAAAGGCCGTCCCTATTAACCAAGTCTGTCCATTAACCCATTTACTACACAATAGTGGGAAAACAACAAAATAATTTTATATTAGATCAGTCACCACCTGTCAACAAGGACTGCATCAGAGTTCCTGGGCATCTAGGCAAGTAGGAAATGAGACTTAGAAGTTATGTCTTGACTACTAAGGCTGAACCCTGTGTGATTTGTTCAATGATCCATCCATTCTGGGGGTATCCATAGTATTCTATAGAGTTTTCTCTAACACTGAAGTTCAAATGTGAATATGTTTTCTCTGCTGCTTGTTCAAGTTCCAAGTTTCACTTTCACAGAATGTCAAAGGTAGAAACCATTGCCTACATGTTTCTAATCCCAGCATCTGATTCAGTGGTCGGTTGCTCCCGGTTCTGTCTGATTCTTAGAACCGGTAGTAAAACCGGCGGGAGGCTCTGCCCACCCGCCCTGATGTCATTATGGGGCGATCTGTGCATGCGCAGAAGCTTTTGCGCATGAACAGAAGTGCGTGTGTGCTCCCGTTGCAAACCAGTAGTAAAGGTAAGTGGTCTGATCTGATTATCTTTTCCAAGGCCTTCGTTACCAAGTCCTGTCAATTCATTTACTGTTGACAGTTCATCCTGTTCCTAAAGTTGGAAGCTATTCACCTTTTTGAATATTTAATCTTAGTCCCATTTTTTACTGCATGTTTGATTTTGATTACTAGAATGACCAGTGAACAAGACTTCCTGTGTTTCAGTACAAAAAAAAAATAGCCTTTCAAATGAACTAGTAATTGTGGATATAGTTATAAAAATCTAAGAAAATAGCAGTATTGCACAGTTCTCATGGTGAGCAAATTATATCCAAATACAAACTTTTTAAACTTTGGGTGGCTACAGAAATTGAATTAAATCAATCAATCAATCAATCAATCAATCAATCAATCATATCTTCCTAGTCACCAATATATAGCATTATAAAACTGAAGGCAATCCACGTGTTTACTTTATTTGATTAACACATTTCTGAGATTTCTTGTCATAATTATAGAACTTCATTCAACCTGCAGTGTGCAATATGGAAGAGGCTTCTACATGATCAATTTTCATGCCCTCTTGGGGTTTTTCTGGCAGGCAAGAGTTGGAACACAGCGCTTTCCATCCATTTGTAACAGTTTTCAAGCATTTCAGTGTGGCGCAGAATTGATCCATACAGAGAGATTGCACAAACTGTTTCAGAAAATACAAGAGTTATACGCAGCTTCCATTTTTGAGCATATTTTCATTGATCTCGAGTCCAATGGTGCTTTTAACACATTTTATTTATTGTTTCCATCATATTTGGGATTTTGTCCTCAGATGGCACTCTAAAGGAAATTTCTCTCCAGTCTCTCTATTCTGAGTATTTTCAGCCTATTCAGAATCATTCTGTTTTTGTTTCAATGAATAACAGAATAACAGAGTAAAGGGTACCTTGGAGGTCTTCTAGTCCAACTTCCTGTTTAAGCAGGAGACTGTAGTCTTTACCATTCTGGACAAATAGCTGTCCAATATCTTCTTTAAAACCCCCCAATGATGGAGCATCCGCAACATCTGGAGGGGAGCCATTCCAATGATTGTTCTCACTGTTATGAAATTTCTCCATAGTTCTAAACTGGATCTCTCCTTGATACATTTTCATCTGTTACTTCCATCTGTTACTTCTTGTCCTGCCCTCAAGTGCTTTGGAGAATAGGTTGACCCCCCCCCTCTTCTGTGTGACAACACCTCAAATATTGAAAAACTTTTATCATGTCACCCCCTAACTAGCCCTTCTCTTTGTTAGACTAGACATATCCAGTTCCTGTAACCATTCAGCATGTTTTAACTTTCAGCCCCCTAATATTTTATGTTGCTTTTCTCTGCCACTCTTTCTAGACCCTCAACAACGTTTTTGTACTGTGGTGACAAAAACTGGATGCATTATTCCAAATGTGGTCCTACCAGTGAAATATAAAATGGTACTAACACTCCCTGTGATCTTGATGATATCCCTCTTCTGTAGGTTCATCCTAGGACTGCATTGGCTTTTTTTTGCTGCTGCAGCACACTGTTGGCTCATATTTAAGCAATGGCCAACTAGAACTCCCACATTCTTCTCACAGTTATTACTACTGAGCCACGTACCACCTATTCTATACCTGTTCTATAATTGTAATATATGTTTATGTATTCTATACCTATTCTATACCTATTCTATAGGTAAAGGTAAAGGTTCCCCTCACACATATGTGCTAGTTGTTCCCGACTCTAGGGGGCAGTGCTCATATCTGTTTCAAAGCCGAAGAGCCAGCGCTGTCCGAAGACGTCTCCAGGGTCATGTGGCCGTTATGATTAAACGCCAAAAGCGCACAGAACACTGTTACCTTCCCACCAAAGGTGGTCCCTATTTTTCTACTTGCATTTTTTATGTGCTT
>JANHFM010009471.1:305243-332025 GCA_032468115.1 Grayia smithii
TTGCACTAATTGCAGGCAGATGGAGCTAAGTGGAAACACTTAGCAGTGCACTAGCTAAGTGCACCACCGAGGCTCTAGGTGGATGGATGTTGGAGAGACACCAAGGATGTTGGAGAGAAATATTTGCTTTTGTCACATAATTATATTTATGCAATCCAATTATTTCACCAAACTTAAGGTATCATTAGTAAAGAATTGTAAATACATGTGTTTTAAAGAAAAATTATCCTTGTTACATCTTCAATGGATTGCTGTTTTGGTAATCTTTTTCTATGGTTCTATGGTTCTATTTCTATTTCCACTCATAATTGGAAACAGGGACTCCCTTTCGAGAAGAGCCAGCCTCTCTTATGCAGGACCAGGGAGCCCTGTTCCTCTGCCACCTCTTCTTCCTCTCCAGAGATTTGTCAAGGCAGAAGTTGGATTCAGAGGACACTGCTTCCTGCAAACTTTCTCCTTCATGGTTCCACAGAGGCAGAGGACAGCAGCAGTGTCCTCTGCCGCCTCCTTTGCTGGGTGGATGCGCCAGACAGGGAAATGCCAACAATGTCTGGGATTGGGGAACATCTCCTTTGGCGTGCTGTGCATACACATGCACACACACACACACACACACAAACACCATTCCAAGTTTGGAGACTTTTATCCACATTTAAGCTTACAAACCGCCAATCATGCTGGGCTAGGGGAGAAGGCTCTCTCCTTCCTTTGTGGATAAATGTCGCCAAACTTGGAATGCGTGTATGTGTATGCCTGCATGCACTAGGCTGCCAGAAGTTTGGGGAGGTGAAGAGCTTGGGGGGCACCAAATTGTCCCCAAATCAAGTTAGCCAGTATGACTTGTTCTGTCCCGAGTCAGCCACACCCAGTGAGTGGCATTAAGATGACTATGCCCACCCAGTCACATGACCAAGCATGACCAATCACATGACCACCAAGCCACTCCCACCCAGTCACATGACCACCAAGCCATGCCCACCAAGCAAGCCACGCCCACAGAACCAGTAGTAAAAAATTTTGAAACCCATCACTGGTCATGTCCTTTTTGAATTGTGGGGCCAAGAAATGAACATAGTATTCCAAAGAGAGACTGACTGGGGCAGAGTAGAATAAAATGATTCCTGTAGCCTGGCCTCTATAAACCTGATAATGCACCCAATATAATTTTTGTCTTTTTAGTGACTGCATTATACTGCTGGCTCATATTTATCTAATAGCAATAGCACTTAGACTTATATACTGCTTCATAGTGCTTTACAGCCCTCTCTAAGCGGTTTACAGAGTCAGCCTCTTGCCCCCAACAATTTGGGTCTTCATTTTACCGACCTTGGAAGGATGGAAGGCTGAGTCAACCTTGAGCCTGGTGAGATTCGATCTGCCAAGCTGCTGGCAGTCGGTGATCAGCAGAAGTAGCCTGCAGTACTGTACTTTAACCACTGTGCCACCGTGGCTAATGGTTGACAAGGGCTCCTAAATACATTTCACTTGTATTATTGCTAAGCCAGGTCCCCATGTCCTATACCTTATATTTTCCCCTATATAGAAGATTACATTTATTCTAGTTAAATTCTATCCTTTCCATTTCAACATATACTTAAGCCTGTCTGGATATTTTTGAATCTTCTCTTTGTTATCTACCTACCACTGCTATCAGTGTTGTATCATCTCCAAAATTTTAAAGTATTCCCTCAAAGACCCCATACAAATCATTGACAAAAATTCTGAATGTTAAAGAATCCAGGAAGAACTTTGTCTCATTCTACTTAGTATTTTCTTCTTATATAGAATGGAACTGTTAATAATGATCAATTATCATTTAGCCTATATTTTACTATTGCGCAAAGAAAATATGAGACATACTTCAAAGTTTTTCTTGAAGTTCTGGCACTCTATAACATTCCGCTATCTACTAGCTAATATTTATCGAAGAAATATGGCTGATTTGGCTGGATTTGTTTGCAGCAGATCCATGCTTGCTCCTCTTCATTATAGTATGCTACTCAAATGCTTACAAAAACACCACTTGATCATCTATTTAAAGATCTTTTCCAATTTAGATGATAATTGAGAATATTCTGCATCATCTGTAGTTCCCTCAATAGTGGAGACTTGAAATCATTCAGATTAGATAAATTCTGTCTTCTTTTTTATCTTAAATTGCAGTCTCTCCAACGGCATAAACATTATCCATTATGGCTCTATTTCCATAAAATGGAAGTTAAGAATGCCTGAAGTTTCTCAACTTCATCTATTAGTGCTTGACCATATTCTCCTCCTCATGGACATATACTCTGTTTGGCTTATCTTTTATCTTGACATTCCAAAGACCTCTTTTTTTGCTATTTTGGGTGTGTCTCCTAAGCTCCAGCTCACTCTGAGCTTTAGCATTTCTGACACATTTCTGGAGACTACCTTATATTCTTCATGGGTTGCTTTTCCTTCCATTTTCTGTACCTAGCTCTTTTTTCCACTTCACATTATTAAGAGCACTGCTTGAATAAAGTCTGACCTATTTAGATATCTTTCCCCTTCTGGGTGTTTCAATTGTCCCTCCAGTATCTTCATTTCATAGCGTTTCCTATACTTCAAATTCATACATAATATGATCACTTTATTTCAAGATGTCAGTCATCTTCAATACTTAAGCCATTTCCTTCCTGTTGGTTAGGTTTAGTATCAATTTAGTTGACTCCCTTTTTCATTTTTCTACTAAATGAGAAATGTCCTCTTTCAGTGAGACAAGTCAAGAATTTCTTGGACCTCTAACTCTTAGCAGAGTTAGATTTTCAACAACCCTTTGTGATTGTATAAGCAAAGTCTATGGAAGGCTGCTGTCCTTCATATTTCTGCATGTAGGCTGCAGCAAGAAAATAAACTGGTAGATGAGAGTGTCTTAAACAGTTTTTCTCACTCTCTTTGAACAAAAATAATGTCAGAAGCTATTTTGTGGTAATTTGCAGAAGAAATGGTATGCAAGCTAAGATCTCTACTGTATCCCTCACTCAGGCCCTCAAGTTTAAAAACATACTATTGATAGGTGGATTGATGAAGGATGTTCCCCTGTCCCAACAGATCATGTTTTTTCACGGGAGGTTTCAATAATCCCAATGTTAGGCCTTTCCAAAAGTTTGATTAGAAGGCTCACAAAGTGTTATTTGGGGGACAAATCTACTGATATGGGAATCTTGGAATTTTTTTTAGTAAAGTTGAGTAGAAATATTATTTTTTAAAGGTACTGCTTAACCTTCTTGTATTTACTATTTTATTAGTATGGAAGAGAAGAAATAGTGAAAAACTGATATGGTGTAGAGTGGGCATAGGCAGTCCTGATCCACTTCTATTTAGGCTAGCCCTGGTGAACTGCAAGGACTTGTACATATTCTACTCCAGAATGTGGAGGCAGTAGATAGACTATTTCATAAGTGTTGAAAACTATATAATTATTAGCTGCTGCCAGATGCCACCATTCCAACAGTGAAGTTTCACTGTGATCTGTTAGATTAGAAGATACACATGATTTGGCTCTAGAATCCCTCTGTTCTTCTTCCTTGCTGCTACTGATCTGCTTGTTTGTCTCCTCTCTTGATTGAGTCATCTGCTGAGGACTTTTTGTTGACCAAAACATGGGAAGAGTCCCAAAAGGTACTTAAACTGGAAATGGCTAAGGACATGTTGTTTGAGCATGTTCTAGAATCAATCTATAAAGACAGGCTGCTATAAATTTAAAGCATTTGAAATGAAATTTACAATACTAATGTCTTTTGAAGAGGGAAGGAGGGCAAGACTGCTAAGATAACGAGGCTGGGTATGGTTCAATATTTAATTAAATATTTATACATTGGTGTGTGCGTGTGTGTTTGTTTACCAAGCCATACCAATTCATCAAGCTACAATGACCAATGCATTTTGCATGCCCGATTAATACCTAATAGAGAAAGTGTATTATTAAAGTGTTTTGCAATCCATTGCAATGCCTATGGCAAAAAATATCCCACTATTGTGAAGTAGAACTTTTGGTGGGGGGGTTTCTTTTCATGTTTAGACAAAATTTGCTAACCAGCACTTTTCTTCCACTGGTTCTAGTGCTGCTTCTTGAAGGGGCAAAATTGGCTCTTATCTTCTGTATGACTTCAGTTATTTTTAAGACCACCCATGGTGAAAATGACTGGCACCATGTGGGGAACACCATACAAATTGCTTGGCAGACATGTGAATACTACTTCTGATAAGACTGAATGAGAGAAGATTGTACATTGCCTTCTAATGGCATAAATTGTGGCTAGGATGTCCTTGGCATATATTTCTGCAGGGATAAACTTATCTGCAGAAAAACCCAGGATCCTGTTCAGTCTTTTCAAAAGTGCTAGACAGGTAGATGCCCAGCAGTGTTCTTGCCGAAACTTTGAATGCTGGCTTTGTTTTTCATTTTGTAACATAGATGATTTCATTCTGACAAGAATGGAGTTCAGCATTTGGATACAGACTGCTATTGTGGCTTCTGAACAGCAAAGGAATAGTTGTTCTGAGTGTGTAATTGTTGTTAAGAACTCAGAGAAGAAAACAAAACCCCTTTGAAGAATTGTATCAAACTGGAATAAAATTCAGTCATTACTGCAAGGAAAAAAGGACTCCAAATCATTCTCTGATTTACTGTTTTCCTCACTTCCCTCCCCCCCCCCTCACTGGATCATGAAACATAACTGGCTGTTGTTTTACTTATAAGCCTTACAATCTTGCGTTGACGATTTTTAAGTTTCTTGTTGGTATGTCACAGATTTTTAATACTTTAATTTATTATAAAAAATAATATTTTATAATAAATATTTTTAATATTTTAATTTATATATATGCGTGTGTGTGTGTGATTATATATATATATAATATAATATTATAAAAATTATTATAAAATGAATTTTAGTTGCGATGAAAGAGATGTTCCAGAGGAAGAGAAGATTGGCTAAGTGAATGTATCAAGCAGATAGATTAAGAGGTATTACATTTTAAAACTAGATTATTGGATTTAGAAGTTACGAAAGAAAAATGGTTTAAGGAGCAATGCTATGACTGAATAAAGTCTAATTTGCTATTTTATTATCCTGTGAGCTAGGTATGTAGACCAAAATAGTAACTGTTTCCGTATTCAACTCCTTTCCCTTTATCCTTTTAAATAGAAAACATGAAAGAATTGGAGTGTAGCTGTATTCTAGTATGGATTACAAAAATCCAGAACAGAATCAAGAACTGTAAATTTAAATTAGGATGAAGTGATATAAGATTTATTTCATGAATTTATGTTACCACATAAAGAAAAAACTGAGAGTGAATGCTTATCAGCATTTTGTGTTTGGGATTTTTTTTTCAAAGAGAAGACTATACCTTATAGCAATTACGAGGCAATAGGACTGTGTTTGGTTACACAATTGGTATTGTATTTTTCTCAGTTATCTTTCTTTTGTGCAATTATAAATAACAATATGAGTGATGGCACTTCTACCTGACTAGATGTAGGTTTCTTTGAATTAGATTGTTTTTCTTTAGTGTCATAATGACATTTTCCAATTTTGTTGTATATGTGATTGTTCCCTTATTATAATAATAATAATTATTATGCTAGTCAGATTAAGATTGGTTGTAAAACACAACAAAAAATAAAAATGGTATCAAAGGACCAGATATTGACTTGTGAACTCCAATGATTACATGCTAAAAAGAATAAATCTTGAGGAAGACTTTAGAAATATTCTGAACTTCTCAGATCTACAAGGGAAAATATTTATTCAACTAAATTTGCTTTCAAACAAAATATAATGGTAACATAAAACTGTAAGTATTAAAATTCTCTTCAAATAGATTGTTATTTTTTACTTCTTTACCTATATAGAAATTATATTATTTTATATGAAGAAGGTATAATAGTATATTAGATTTCAAAACTCTTTGTTGTATATTATTTCTGACAGTCTTTTTAAGGTCACTAAAATTCCAATAATTCAGTACAGAATTGAAGTTGATTCAAAAGAAAAATTTAATATACTATGCTTACCTGCCAGTTTCAACATAATTTCATGGCACTGAAATAGTTTGAAACATTGAAATATAAAGTGCATTTGTCATATCTATCGCTAGATATTTTAGGTGATTACATCTAAAAAAAATCAGTCAAACTTATGCTGGCCTATATATGTTACATCAAAATCTTATTTGAAGCCTGACAAGTGACAAACAACTCTTAGTAATAAAAAAAATCTGCAGCTTGTTCTCTAATGATTTAACACAAAATAACTTATAGCTAGAATAAATAGTCATCAAATTAAAGATCAGCATCGTATTTTGTTGAGACAATGCAACAAAACACAACCCCCTTTGTTTTCTGGCTTAGATCTCACCTTTATTATTTTCGTAAATGCCTCAAGGTGGCAAACATGCCTAATACTATTTTCTACTTCTGTTTTCCTCACAATAACAACCCTGTGATATAGCATATATCGTATATATAGTATAGCATTTTTAAAAGCAGAATTTTATTATAAATTTCTTCTATTTCATAGTAACCGTGTAAAACTTCTTACAGTTGGTTTTGCTAATTACTTTGCTTTTGTGGCTCTCTGGATTATTGTGCATTTAATTCATTAGTTATTTTCATCTCAAGTAACTGAAACTTCAACTTCTAAGTAATTGTATATGATTTTAGGATGATGATAGTGTTGTTGTCAAACTTGCTGATTTCGGAGTATGAACTTGGCATATACATTGACACTATATTGTGAATTAACATGATTAGAAGTTAGTATAGTTTAAAAAGTTCTACTAGGTAGCTAACATGAATACTTTATGAATACTTTATGACAGTGGTGGCGAAACTTTTACTTACCGAGTGCCGAACAGGAACGCGCTGCGCGTGCTGTGTATACTCGCGTGCTGTCATCAGGAATGCATGGCTCCCCCCATGTGCTGCGTGCGCAACCGTACCATCTGCGCATGTGCACAGCTTTTGCATTTGTACCCCACCCTGCGCTGCATGCACAACATCAACCTCTGTGCATGCACACACTGCGCACCAGTCATCTCACACGCATGCTCAAATGCGTGCGTGTGCAGGAGAGCTCCAAAGACCAACTGGGTTCCCTGAACTGCGCGCATGCGCACCAGAGGCCTGAACAGAAGCTGGGGTGCGTGCGCATATGCAGCTTCAGGTGAGTTTGGTGATGGCTCACATGCCCAGTAAAATGGCTCTGTGTGGCACTTCCGGCACACGTGCCATAGGTTCGCCAACACAGCTTTATGATAATCTAATAGCCAATGAGAAAATGAATATGTCCCAGTTTGAGAATTGATGGAACTTCTCTTCATTTCCCTGGCTAATGCCTTCTTCAAAGCCTTCAACAGATATTGCTGCTCTTGTCTGCATTATTAAATCAGTGTCACATTGCATATTCTGCCCCTTTGGGGTGTGTAGATTACATCATTATACATGCTGAAAAGGTTTGGGAATATGCTTTCATTAACTTGACATTTCTTGAACCTCTGCTGTCCTACTGACCAACTCACTAAAAATAGTATTGGTAATAAGAATAGTCACAATCTGAAGTCCTTTTGCCTGAGAAATTTATGCTCTTTTCATTTAATATAATTTAAGATCCCTGTTTATGAGGTCAAGTGAGATACGCTGGCTAAAGAAGACACAGCAATAGAATGTATGCACAATTCAATAATCATTTATCAACAATATCTATTCCATAGTAGAAAATCTAAAACTCTGTATCCTAGTGTTAAATTTCATTTCCATCATTGTACTGGAAATATAATTAAAATAGATTAAATTTTATAAAAGAAGTCTACAAGGTAAGATATGTGCTAATGAGCTGCTGCAGAAGCATATTATGTTTTAAATATGAGAGGGAGACTCGGCTGAATTTAGTTAATAGTTAATAGTTTATCTATCTATTAATAAAATAGTTAATAGTTAAAACATTTTGAATATAAGAATGAATATATTATTAGAGCAATATTATAGGTTACTAAAATGTCTCATTGCCTCTTCCATACGTGTACTGTAGTTCCTATATGCAGCTGGCAAAACGTCATGAAGAACTAGGAGGATTAGTTGAGAAAATCTTCTGGGTTCAATCCAATGAATTAATATTTGGGAAATTTTAGAACAAATACAAGTTAATCTAATTTCGATAGGTGATTCTGGCAAAGTGGTTTATATTGTTATAATCTTTTTTGCTTCAGTTCTTTTCGTATAGTGCTTGGGATTGATCAGAGGAGTAATTGTAAAGAAATACAATTTTTGAATATAATTCCCACTGCTACCTGTTCGATATCAACACTTTAATTTTCCACTTTTACTAGGTGGCATGTTGCTTGAAGAAAAATGTAAGCATTGTTTAGCTGTATAGATAAATAGCATGTGAAAAAGCATATTCAAGCACTTTGCATTACAATTTATATTAGCAAATGATTTGTAGCATATACTAGATGAGAACATGGTCAGTTTGTGCTGCAAAGTTCTGCAAGCTCCCAAAAGGTACACCTTTGTCAAAAAGATAAACAATAGTCACTACGAAGGCTTGGAGTAAATGAAACCTGTGGTAAGATCATCACGTCAATGCAATTTTTAATTCAAATGTTTCTGGAACTGTGTGATAGCCTTCTACAACACAAAACCAGTGTTTGAATTTCTGGATCCTACACTTCCTTAGATTCACAACCAGCCTGGCCATACTGGCTGGGAATATTAGCAGTTGTAGTCGCAACATTCATGAAAAATGAACAAGATTTGCTAGACTTTTCTCATCCTTGACAAAATCAGCACTATGATTCTCTGTTAATTAGGTATTGTAACATTAATTTTAATTTCATATATGCCATTTTTCTTTTCAGTCTTCTCCCTGATTAAACAAATAAATGTCCACATTTATTGAGGACCTAAATTAATTGGGGATACTAATTATTGGGGATCCTAAATTAATTATTAATTTATTAAGGCAGAGGCATCAGTAGGGGTTCAAGATAGATGCAAATAAGATATGAGTCATGACATCACCAGGCAAATGATAACTTGTACCTGGTAGCATGATAATCTATAATCATGATTATTTATAATCTAATAAGATTATGCAATTGTGTCTTTTGCCTGATGAAATTATGACCTAAATTTCATTCAGTATCCTTCTAGCTTATTACAGATACATACACTTGAAAAAAATAATAATTCACAACAATCAAATGAATGAATGAGTTTCCTCCTTTTTATCAAAGTACACCACCAACCTTTTTTCATGGGAAATAAAGCATTTTTCCCAACTAGTGTTTAATCTACTCTTGAGAATTTTGCAAGACAGAAAGTTTTGACCAACACTGTACATTTTATGAAAGTATATTACTGTATATAACAGTTTTCCTTTAGAAGCAAGCATTATTTTTATTAAGAAATATATGTTCTTCCCTACAATTATTGCCTTGTGTATCAGGCTGCTAAATTGTTTGCTTCGTGACATTTTGTTCTAAAGAAGTTTTGCTGACCTTTCAGATATCCTGAGTTTCTTAGAAAAATTCTTCATATGTAGCATTGAAATCCAGTTTTCAGTTTTATTTAATTGTTATGAGAGAGGGTTGATTCCCCTCCATTCCTTGACAAAGTTCCTTTGATATTTTTTTAAAGAAATATGTCAGTGTCTGGGTTATAAGCATTTTCTTGGCTACTTTTAAAAGGAAAACTTCTTCATAGAATGGGGAATAAAATAGAAGAATTTGCATAACAGCTCAGTAATTTAGCCTATTTGCTACTTTTTTGTAGGAGTTACAATCATTTGGTGTTTTTATATTCATAATTATATGCATAATTTATGTGCAATCGCAGTTATGCAAAAGCACAGGAAAATAAGAATCTGCTGCTTTCATTTGCAGTTGCTTGGAAATAGGCTTGAATGAAACTTTCAAACAAAAGTTGCTGGACCTTTTTGCAGAAAATAAGTCCAGAAGGCTGAGCTTAATATAACATGTGGCAGGTGGCCTGCATTTGCCTGGAGAATTCCTCTAGGGCAAGACAGCTCAGCAAACACATAAATCCTTTTTTTCTGTTATCTAGTAGCTCATTTAGTTGCCATGGGGATCTTATTTATGCAGCAGCTCCTCTCCAGTTTGGTTTGTGCCTAAAGTTTAACTGTACAGCTGTTATGGTAAATGATACATGGCAATATTTTTTAAACATTGCCTCTTTGAAGACCTTCCTACTGACTTTTTCTTTTGAGATATCAAAATGTCTATCTGATCATAATGAAGTATTGTTTGCCAGAAAGCTTCACATGTTAACTTAAGCAGTAACTGCTGACTACATCACATAATTTGTAACTTGGTTAGGAAAAGAAACTTTCTTTAATGTATTTTGAGATAAAATCTTCTTATAAAACTGTTGCTGCAAGCCTGGGGTTTGTTTTGGGGTGGTCTTTTTATTTTTTGCCAGAAGCCCCTCGGAGATGCACTATTTTTTACGGAACAATTTCTGCACCACCAAATCTTACTGAACCTCGTTGTTGCAGTGCTGCTTGTTGCTGCTGTGATCATCGGGGCTGCCCAAGTAAAGAATCACTCCGGCTCAGCTCAGGGCTCAAAGCAAGAGGGGAAGCCAAGGCGCTCCCCCACAGCGGCCAACTTCACACACTCCTGTTCCCGTGCATGCTTTCCCACTCTGATCCAGTGTGCGCAAGGAGTGTGAAGGGATGCAGACATTGCGCTGGGAAGCTGAGAGCAAAAGTAGTGGAGGCAAGGGCAACAGGATGTGTGTCTGTGTGTGTCCCTGCACAGTCCCCTCCTAGGTGACAGCCTCCTCTTTTCCTCACAGGCGCGGTGTCTGCCTCTAAGTCCTTGCAGAGGGAGACACAGACACACAGACACACACACACACACACACACACACACACACACCACACATGCCTCTGTTGCTCCCTGCTAGTTTTGCTCTCGGTCTTGAAGAGCTGGAAGTCGGTCTTGAAGAGCTGGAAGACATTTCCTTAGATCACCACCAAACTCATTGTTGGGAGCGTCAGGCTAGCCCCTGAATATACAAGAAGTCTTGAGCAAAGAGCAAGCTCTTCCAAAGTTCGCCCAAGTCTTCTCCTCCTTGTGTGTTTGCTCTGTGATACGTCCATCACTTCCGTCCCCAGCAGCCGTCCCCTTTGCAAAGTAAAGAGGCTTTTCATCCCTCTCGAGTACCCTGATCCTCCCCTACCACCGTCGGAGGCATTGGTTTACACTCATTCCCCACCCCCATACTCTTCACCTTCCCTTCGCCTTTCTCTGCTGGAATGGGCTGGGATGCCCATAGCGACGAAAGGAAAACAGCATCACAACAATAGTATTGGAGCAGGCCATCAGGCGGGATTTCTTCTGAGAAATTGGAAGGAGGCAGACAGGGAAAAAGCAGGCAGGCCGGGAAGCAGGAAAGGGCCTGTTAGGAGTTGGTGGTGGCTGGGATATTCTGCTACGCATTGTCTGCCCCACCACCACTTGGGCACTTTCTGCCCCCCAGTTCTGCAAAGACCTTTTCTGCCAGGGGAAGAGCGGCACCCTTCGCACCAGCTCCTGATTGAGAACCAGGGTGGGGGAGAGGGGAGGTGATCCCTCCTTTTCTCTCTTGAGGTTGGTATACCTAGCTCAGCTGTAGCAGAATATTGCAGCCACCACCAACTCATAATAGGGCCTTTCCCACTTCCCAGCCTGCCTGCTTGTTCCCTGCCTGCCTCCTTCCAATTTCTTGGAAGAAATCCTGCCTTCTGGCTTGCCCCAACACTACTGTTGTGACGCTGTTTTCCTTTTGTCACTATGGGCTGGGATTTCCAGCAGAGAAAGGCAAAGGGAGGGCGAGGAGTAGGGGGAGGGGGAGTGTAAACTGATGCATCTGATGGTGATAGGGTAGGATTAGGGAACTTGAGAGGGACGAAAAGCCTCTTTACTTTGCAAAGAAGGAGAGGGCTGCTGGGAATGGATGTGATGGATGTACCACAGAGCAAACACGCAAGGAGGAGAAGACTTGGGCAAACTTTGAAAGAACTTTAGACTTCTCGTATATTCAGGGGCTAGCCGCTAGCCTGATGCTTCCAACAATGAGTTTGGCGGCAATCTAAGGAAACATTCCAATGCTTTAAGATTCACTTTAAGAGCACCGAGAAGCTGAGAGCAAAAGTAGCAGGGGCAACAGGAACGTGTGTGTGTGTGTGTCCACAAGGACTTGGAGGCAGACACTGCGTCTCTGAGGAAAAGAGGAGGCGGTGAAGCCCTGGCTGTCACCCAGGAAGGGACTGCACAGGAACACACAACACACACAAACACGCCCGTTGCCCTCGCCTCCGCTACTTTTGCTCTCGGCTTCTCGGCACAGTGTCTGACTCCCTTCACACTCTTTGCACACACCGGACCGGAGTGAGAAAGTATGCACGGGAGCAAGAGCGTGCGAAGTTGGCCATTGTGGGGGAACGCCTTGGCTTCCTCTCATGCTCCTACCAGTTGCCCTGAGCCGAGCCAGAAAAAGCTGTGCACCCCATTGGACTTGCAAGGCAATGGGATGCACATGCGTGAAGAACATGGTGGCAATGAACATGGCCAGGGCAAGTGAGGGGCAACTGGGGAACTGGTTTGGGGGCGTGACCAGCTGACCATTGTTACTGGTTCAGCAACCTTCGCCAAATTTCCACGAATGGTTTGCCTGAACCGGTCTGAACCAGTAGCAACCCACCACTGGTATGTACATACGTATGTACGTATGTTCATCCATCCATCCATCCATCCATAACTGT
Source organism: Grayia smithii (assembly GCA_032468115.1). Classification (NCBI taxonomy): domain Eukaryota; kingdom Metazoa; phylum Chordata; class Lepidosauria; order Squamata; family Grayiidae; genus Grayia; species Grayia smithii. The sequence continues at coordinate 318,041 of JANHFM010009471.1, forward strand.
TCAGTACAGTGCTTCAGATTCAGTCCCTGAAAAGTGCTTCAGGGCATGAGCATCAAACATCAAACCTTTCTCCAATAGAAGCCATATGTTTAAGCTTTTATTGTGCATTTTCAAGAAATAGTTGCACTTCTTTAAGGTGTTACATACTTTGAAGCACCATTTGGATCTGAAGCAGTCTCCAACCTCGATATCCTATACCTAAATAAACAAATGTTTGTTAATATTTAAATGTTTATTATCCACCTCTACATTTCAGAAGATTGTGTATTGGGGAACCAATTTCATTGGCATATTATCAAAACTTCCTTGACACAAATATTTATTTGCATGTCCTTGTTTCACATCTTACCTTCTTGCTATGGAAAATAATTATGTTTCTTGCATTTATTTTACTGCTTGGAACTCTCCTTAGCATGAATAGTAAACCCTTGTTGTTTAACCTTGCTATTTTGAATTATTATGAAAAAGTTACATGTCAATAGTAGAAGCTTGCAAATTATTGTAATGCAGAATTAATTGAGGAATTAATTACTTTGAATTTAAAGTGTAGAATTTCCATATGGCAGGAATTGAGAGTCTGTTTGCCTTCTTCAGATCAATGACACATTTGAAAAGCAAATCTGTCTTTTTTAGGTAAAGGATGCCTTTCAAAAATAAGATTGTGTCAGCTGTGTTTTAGTCCATGTCTTTAATGATGAAATTGTAAAATACATCATTTGTCAGAAACCCATTCCTTTTAGACCCTCTCATTAGACAGATGGAAGATCAGGAGAGGCAACTTCTTGTTGACTTTGATGACTTTCGAAGCACAAACTGAACTGTCTATCTGTAAGAGAAGAGGAAAGAGCTTCTGTACTTGGTACTCTGGCCATAAAAGTCATGTTTCTAGATTTTGCCAGATTTTGGACATTCATTGCTTCTTTAGACAGTAATCTGGACTTAATTTCATCTTGCTGACTCAGGCAAAACCTATTATTTCCAGTTCTTTGGTGAAGATTCCAACCTTCCATTGGCATAACTAAGGGAAAGTCACAATTGGGATTAACAAGCAGTAATAATGAGAGTCAGTTTTCTGGAAATGGAATTTCATGGTTAATTTTTATCCCAAAGTGAATCTAAAAGCTGTCACTAGTAATAATGGAAAAAAACTACACTTTTAGCATTGGGCAGTTTATCAAATTGAAGTAAGTAGCAATATCACTAATTCAAATTTCTTCTCACCTAAATGCAACTTCGTGTGGAACAAAAACACCATGATCCCATTGATGAATTAAGGTAATGATGAGGCTCAGTGAACATTTTCAAGCCTCTATATCAGAAACTAGTGAATATGCAATAAACATTTTAGTGTCTTTGCACATACCAAGATTGCAATCCTATCATACTCAAAATATTGGCATGTAGTTATCATACTTGTAAACTCCTGATGCACCAGAATAAGAATATTATACAGAATATTAAACAAAAAAGAAGCCAAAATCACAATGCTGGAATTACACTCCTACAAGAAAAAGTTACAAAATGTGTGGCTTTTAAGGTTAACAGAGAGAAAAGCATGCACAATACATATAAAGAGGTCTTATCCATTAACTTCTTGAATCCAAGTTTATCTAAAGTGTAATTGTGAGAAGAGGTGAGATGGAGACAAAATTGGCTCAATTTTTGCACTTAATAGAGAAAAAAATTGGTTAAACAGAGTGCCTTAACAATAAGAGTCCTAAGATGGGACAGAGATGTTTGCAGCTTTGTTTGATGGGTTCATTGGTTTAAAGGTGCAAAAATAAAGCTTTCAAAGGCAATTGTGCCCCTCTGCTTGCTTATCAGTCTAGCCTTAATCTGGTATGGCTGCTTAACAGTTTGTTCATTATTTTTGAGAAAAGTTATGAACATGTTTCAAATTGTCCTACAACTATGACCACTAAAAAAAATTCAGTGAAATTTCACATCCTTAAAATCTTTTGAGATTGTTAGAACTTTCTTTAAAGGCCAGAACGAACATAACTATGCAAATTTCTCTAGTTCATATATGTAAAAACAGGACTACGTTTTTCCGAGTAGAGAACAGGACTGGATTGCATTACTCTAGGAAATACATAGTGTTCAAAAATGAGTCGGAAATAGAGGAACTTGGACAAAAAAACAGTGTAGTACAGAATTTAAGTCTTAAATGAAAGCTATAATAATAATTCTACTGTTACTAACCAGTATAAATTAGATAAATGACATTATATGTAAGTCTACAGCTGATCATGTGTTCAAGAGAATGTTTTAATTAATCTTTAGAGTGCCAGACTGGTCTATGTTTTTCAGTATATTCTGAATTATTTTACTATTGTGTTTCATGCAGAAATTAAAAACATTTTATCAAAGGTTTCAACAACTGTTTTTATGGAGCTGTTTTTAATTATTATATGTGTTAAATGTCACTTGTTTTTAATTCTTTGTTTTTAATCTTGTGTATTTTTAATGATTCATTCCCCTTGTTTTGGTAACTTGCTCTGGATACTAATTAGTAAGAATGTTTCTGTGATTTCTCTGATTACTTAAATAGATCTTTTATTCTTTCATATTGTTTCCTTGTTTGTCTATGCTCTGAGTTCAGATATATCTTTTTATCTCTCTAACCTGTTCCTGGAAAGTTATATTAAGTTATCAAGATTTCCTTCATCTTTTTGGGTTTGGTTTAGTTTGGGGTTTTTTTTTTGCCAGTCTTTTGTTTTTAGCTTTTTCTGTAGCTTTATTTAATAGCCAGAGTGTACTCTTAATTTTTTTCTGACTTTTGTTAACTCTTTTCAGTCTTCCTCTTTTACAATCATTTTAGCTTCTTCCAACACTTTCTTACACTGTTGAAATAATGTGTAAGTAATCTTTATAGGAATCTATCAGGAGTCCTGCACACACTGTCGACTTTTCCAACTGTTTTCAACACAGGTTCCTCTCCAGGTTTTTCATTAAATTTGCCAATAATTATTAGGCCATCCTTCTTCAGTGTTTGATCTATTTTATTTTTCGTTGTAAATTTCCATGGAATTCATCAATCACTTCTTCAGTATCTGTCATTTAGTGTGCACACATCTATAATCATGAAATTGAATGGCTGTTCTTGAATATTGAGCACAATTATTCTGACTGGGTTATAACCCATTACACATGCACTGATATATTTGGGATGCTAATGCTTACTTCATTTTTTGTGAGTTTCATTTCCAGAATAGAAATTTTTGAATTAATTTGATTGGAAATTATTCACTTTCTTTTGGAATTTTTGCACTATTCCCTGTCATTTCTATTTTAGCTATATACAGATTTCAGAAGTTCATAATACAGGTAATTCCATCTTAAGGGATTCAATGAGGTCCAAGGATTTTTTTTGGCTCTAGCTTCAAGTGTACTTCTCAAAGCTTTTGATCATGTCACTTCATATTGCATAAATTACTTGATAAAGCTCTTTTGTCTTCCCCAATATCCTAATTGTTACATAGGAATCTCATATTTCAGTTGTATGACATTTTGTCTTGTTGATTTACTTCCATTATTTACTTGATTTACTTGATATATGTGAAGAAAGTAGCAAATCAGAAAAAATATTCCAATTCAGTTTTATCTTTGTTCATCAAGAAAAGGGTGAGAGACTGAAGAACCATCTTCAGCAGATTGGGCTCTTCCTAAGAGCCACCATCATTTTATTTCAAGCTGACCATGTGATGAATCAAACAACATTTTATGAATATTGTGGCAAGATCAGCACAATTTAGCATCATCAAATAATTGATCAGTTTTAAACAAGATGATGATGATGGACAAATATTAGGGTTCTTGAATAGCTTTATAATTCACTTATAAATAGCTGAAATGACTTTCCCTTCTCTCTTGTCTTTTTAATAGGCAGCAAACACATATTTTGGAATCTAATTTAGCTGAAGCAAAGGAAATTTATAACTGAAAAAATGTATAGCACAATGTATAATTAGAATTACCAGGATGAAAGGGGTGCTGTTTGACAGATACACTGAGGATGAAACTATCAATGACTATGAGTCCTATTGCTATTTTATTGGCACTAGTATCAGAAGCAATTGTGGTATTCAGTATCAGTTCCTGGGAAATACAAGTAGGAAAGTATAGGCCTCTGAATAGTATTTGCTTAATCATTATCAGAATATTATTGAAAATAGGCTCTTGGTTTGATTTGCTTTGTCTTGCAATATTATGTTAAAATGAGATGGATAAATTCTTAGAAGTGACCCTTTTGTGATCTTACATTTTCCTGTAAGATTCTATATGTTTTTATGGTCGTTCTTAATGTAGCTGAATTATTATTGTTTTAAGTTTCAGACTTAAAACTTAATTATATGAAATAAATATCATAATTCAATTATTGCAGAATTTAAAATAGATTAGATTTCTTTTGCCCACAGATAGTATTTTTATAAAAGGACCTAAAAGAACTGTTATAGTAATTTTAATAGTAGAGAATATTTGTAGCTCAGGGTTGAACTATGGACTTCTTGGTGTTTGTAGATGACATTGATGATGTTACCTAATTTGGGAAATGAAATGTCTACAAGCAAATAATCAATCTTAAAGAGCACCAATAATATATATCTGTGATGGCGAACCTATGGCACAGGTGGCACCCAGAGTCCTCTCTGTGGCCACACCAGCCATCACCCAGTCCAGCTCTACCATGCATGCACACGCGCCACCCACTAGCCAGCTGGTCTTCAGGTCTCTCCCACGTATGCGCAGGGAGCATGCGTTTGGGGGGGTGCAGGTTGGTGCAAGAGGCTTTCCAGGCCCAAAACAGGCCACGGGGGGGCCTCACATGGCACCACTGCACCCCATTGGCTTCCAGGTTGGTGCAGGAATGCACCCCGTTTTGGGCCTGGAAAGCCTCATGCACCAACCTGGAAGCCAAAATGGGGTGTGGGTGCATTTACAGGGGGCGCATTTACAGGGGACATACGCATGGGAGCACACGCCCATGTGCATGGGTGGACATATGCATGGGGGGGTGCTCGCATTTAATTTTGGGGGTTCGGGCACACTCGCATGTATTTGTGTGAGCACGTGTGCACTTTGCGCACTCGGCACCCAAATGGTTAACAATCATTGATCTATATGATGAATCTTTGCTTATTCCAGTGCCTTTATTTGAATAGCAGTGTTCAGCAAGTAATTAAGGTCAACAGTATACCCATCACACAGGGTACCTACCAGATAGATCTCCAAAACATTTCATATTCAGGTAGTTCTAGCTTTTTCTTCCATAAAATGATGGCTGCAGATTTTCACTGCTGAGACACAAACTCTTCCTCTTTTATATATGTGTGTGATGTGTGTGAAATTGCTGTGTACATATTGAAGTGAGAAAGCTTGTACTGCAACGCGGCTTTTGTGACTTGAGCCTCTATGTATAGATTATTCTTGATGTGCTTATTTGGGAGAAAGTTTCAGGGTAACTTATTTCTGAATAGACAAGTTTATGTATGTGTAACAAGAAATTAAACCGAACAATTGCAATTTCATCTTTGTAGATCTCATGTTTTCTTGAAATATAAAAGTAAAATAACACTGGAACAAGATGATCGTTGTGATATCCTATCTGTTAATTTGACAATTAATTAGCTAGCAATCATAGTATATGAAAATCAATCTTCTGTTGGATATTTTTTCCCTGGACATTGTCATTTGTTTTAATTCCTTATAGATAAATACAAAGGTTGTAAGGAAATTAATAATTTAAAAGTTTTCAGTGAGTTGAAATCATAGAGTTGAATTGTTTAGTGAAATCATAGAAATGACTTCACTAAAGAATTAAGACATTGCTGGTTGTCAAAAACTGCAAAGAATTCCCTATGGTCTTCCAAACGATCGACTACTTTTCAGTAGCTGAACTTTTAAGATAGAAACATGTATCCATGGAACTATTCAGATGGTAGAAGACATTTAAAATACAATGGTACCATTTGAAACTCATTGAGATTGGTACTTGACACATTTTGACGTGAAAATTTTGCTCCGGTACTCAATATATGTTTAGTACTCAACACAGAAGCTAGAACTTGTTAGTGTCAATTGCTCATGACTAATACGTTCCTTATGGGAAAAATTTGTTTGGTACTTGTCATTTTTGTTGCACCTTCCAGAACCAATTAACGACAAGTACCGAAGTACCACTATAGAATGCTTCCTTTGCTCAGAACAGCAGATGAATGGGAGTCATCATTGCTCTTCTTGTGTCAGCTCACTTCCAGTCCTACACCTTCTATTAGTGTCTGCTCTTTTCATCCAGTGCCTGCTTGACCCTGAGTTCCCTACCCATGACTCCCGTCTTGCCTTGTCTGCTTTTTGCCCTCTCCTAGGGACTACTACTACTGATTCACCAGTCTACCTGCTTGACAGTGGTAATTGCCTCACCCAGAAACTAATGCCTGATGGACCCTTCCAACATGGGCCAGCTGCCAGCCTCAATCTCCCAGTGTAGGTAGGCAATCAATGTTGTCCATATTACAAGAGTTTCCTAAATTGAGTCTTTCTGCTTAGAATGGGTAACAATTAAATCCTGGTACTGCGAAGATGGGAGGGTTGACAATGCCATAAGGACTTTGTCTCAGGGCTCCATATGCTTCATGGGCATACTTGTTCTATGGCAAAAGAAGTCTAAGGACCTTTAGGAGTTGGACGAAACTTTAGCAACTGAATTCAATATATGATAATCATTAATAAGCAATTATTCTCAAAGAAAGTACTATATATATTTTCATATTTAAATACATGAAGCTATATTGTGTACAAGTTGGATTTGATTCTCCTCTCATATTCTGAATATGAATGGTTGTTCCAGAATCTCAAAAAGGTCACTTCTGACCCTGCTGAGTTTCAGTAACTTGATCTTCTAATATAATGTTATACAAGCTTATCATGTGCTTTCCTCCAAGCAGTCATCAGGAGAAGTTACCCTCCCAAGTAGTCTTCAATATTATGGGTTCTTGTCCTATATCTTTAGTGGTACGTTACCAGAAAAAATAAATCTTCCAAATTACTTCAAGATGGAAATAAAATTGGTGATAAATCCTTATAGCTGTGCAATAGATTTGTAAATTACATAGTCATTACTGTAGAATTTTAAGGCTACATATTTAAATTATGAATTATAAATTATATTTATGTCATTGTGAGGTTTTGTCTTTGCATTTCTTTCATTCTTGTAATTTTTCTTTGGTGAGCTACAGAGAGTGAGAAAGAGATACAGTTCTTTGATTTGTGTTTTGATGAGATACACATTTCCTCTTTCAGAAAAGAGAAATTTTGCTTACAATAAGAGTTATGGTAATATCTGAATTCTGGATTACACTATTAAATATAGCTATTTAAAAGATTGTGGAATAACGTTTGACTCTTACCAATAGGTTTAGAATAGGGGTGTCAAACTTGATTTCATTGAGGGCCACATCAGGGTTGTATTTGACCTTGGGGGGTTGGGGTGGGTGTAGCCAGGGTGGGTGTGGCCATCTTGACATCACTCATGTGTGGCCAGAGCACTCTGCCACAGAAAACAGGCTCCCAAGCTCCTTTTTCGGCTGCAATGGCCTCCTGTAACCCTCTGCCAGTGAAAACAGAGTTTGGGAGGGCTGCATGCACCCTTCCCAAGCTCCATTTTCACTAGTAGAGGTACTGTGGGCCGGTCCTTCACTGTTTCAAGGGTGGCTCTGCGGGCCAGATCAAAACACCCCATGAGCTGGATTCGGTCCCCGGGCCTTGAGTTAGACACCCCTGGTTTAGAATCAGACTTTGTGATTTGCACTTGTGACTTTTTTATTCTTTTTCAACAATATTCTGTTTTCAAACAGTCATGTCTAGCACATTTGAAATAATATTTGTTTGTCTTTATATTCTAACCATTGGGAATTTATTTTGCTTTTTTTATCCTTTTCCAGATTTTATCCCATTAATATAATATAGGTTTTATAATGGCAAAATAATATTTTCAATATGACTATTTACCCTAAACATTTGTATTTTACCTTAACAAAGGTTATTTTGAAAAAAGTACCTTTTAAATCAAGAGTAGTGTTAAAACTTAGTATTGCATCAGTATTGTAGAGTATATATTCTGGTAAACAAGGGATGATTTCTCAATGGAAGTTTTTCATTTAGTGATTCTGTTCCAAATATTATATAAAGTGAAAGCAAGTTATAAGTAGGGTCAAGGTGATTTTTGGGCAGATTCAGTAATTTTTCAAGCACTGAATTATAATTATGAATTTTGTTATAACCCTAACAAAAACATTATAATGAATGAGTTCAATAATCTATATAAAATAGATAAATATATATTTCAAAATATCTTTATTTCAATGTTCTAGAGAAAGTTACTTAGGGTATTAGCTGAGAGGAGATAGCCATTGATTGAATCTTTGCAAGTTGTATGTTCATGTAATATGTTCGATACGGGACCTACCCAGTTTCCCCAAAAATAAGACATTCCCTGATAATAAGCCCAGTCGGGCTTTTGAGTACATGCGCTAAAATAAGCCTCCCCCCAAAAATAAGCCGTCCCTGAAAATATTTAAATGCAGAGCTGGAAGTCAGGTAAAACGGCAAGAGGAGCCTCATCTTGCTCCATATGCCCCAAAATAGAAGACCTCCCCGAAAATAAAGCCAAGCACTTATTTTGGGGTTTAAAAAAATATAAGGCAGTGTCTTATTTTCGGGGAAACACAGGTAGTGTGATATGTAAGTGTTGTTGAACCAACTGGAAGAATAAAAATAATTAGGGAACACCAGCAAAATCATGCTTAGTTGTTTTAAAAGATATTTGACAAAAATACTGGCTGAAGAGTTCTGGGAGTCATCATATCTTAAAGTTACTAAGCTGGAAAAACTTTGTTCTAAAGCATGTATAACCAATGGTTGTTATTAGAAAGTGACACACCCAGTAATACATTTCCATTTTATTTACAGGTGACATTATTGTTACCTTGTCCTTTTACTTTTTATAATTGATAAGGCCAAGATTGGGCTATATTAACCTTTCCAGAGAACACAAAACTACTTTAAGTGACCCGGTTTTGTGTTTTTCCATGTTTCTGGATCACATCTTCACTTAATCTTTACCTACAGCAGTGCCTATGGCCATATAGGAAGGAGTTACACTTGGACTCTGGTGATGTTATTTCATAGGCATGTAACCAGATCAGTATGAACTTGTACAATGAGGAAATGATTCCCACCCATGTTGCTGTCAAGACATATCTACCCTCTTTCCCCCAAAATAAGACATCCCCCGATAATAAGCCCAATCAGGCTTTTGAGTGCATGGCAATAAGGCTAAACGCTTATTTCAGAGTTCAAAAAAAAAAAAAAAAAGAGACAGGTTCTTATTTTCGGGGAAACACGGTATCTGCCACTAAATTTGATACAGCTGCATATTTGAATATACTTTGATCATATTTATTCAATAAATACTGTCAATCTTTCTCCAGGTAAGAATGGTAGGAACACAAAAACTTCCTAAAAGTTTTCAGATGCAGTTCCACAGTGCTGCACATCTAACAATGTATAGATCAATAAAAGGCCAGGCTCTTTACCGCTGGTGTTAGGAGAACAGTATTCCCCAGTGTTAAGGCCTAGGTAATGAGAAGCAAGCCAGAGGTACAAAGATACATGTGAATAGTGTGACACAAGGTCTGAACTTTTCTACAACAAAAGGAGGGAGAAATTTAGATAGTGTGTGTAATTAATTATATTATAACTAAAAAAACCTGATTCAGTTGTAAACAACAGACAATCCACATAGGACACTTTCTTCAGCTATGTATGCTAGTCTGAGTCCATCATGTCACCAGTCTTTAATGTTTAAGCCAATTATTTTCTTGGTTAGGTATGGTGTGAAACAAATACAAATTCTAGAAAAATTTGCATTGTAATTTCAACACATTAGCCAGGCATAGCAGTTTCTAGCAGCCTCAGGGAGCTAGATTACATTAAAAAAGCAGTAATTTTAAATTACTATTATAACATTCGTAATACTTTACTTGATAACAAATTCTGTGTTCTAAGTTTGCACAACTTTTTTCATTTAAGATAATCTACATATTTAACATGAAAATTTATGTTCAAATTCTAAGTATTTGTCTGGATATCAGGTAATTTTACAGCCATGAATTATTTTTGCTTTGCTTTATAAAATATTTATAATATCCATAAGGGAGATACAAAATATATTTTAATGGAGAAGGATTAATTGATGCCAGTGTCAAAATGTTATTAATGTTGAACATACTTTTATATTAGATATCATGCTAATTTATATAACCAAAATTATTTTCTATGCTGTTACTGCTAATTTTGGATATCTAATTATAAAGTTCTTTGAATAGTTTTTTTCTGAATTAAGAAAGATTTTTTTAAATTCTAGTTTGGAAGTTTGTAATTTTTGTTTTGTGTTTTTAAGAAAAAAATATTGTTTAATATAGAAGTTTTTATTTAGTTGCAGTAGAGTAATATCCATTCATGTCCACTCACATAAGCCCAGTTGGTTTTAATGAAATACATTAATTTTACATAAAAGTTATAGGCTGCAAACACTTTTCCCTCTAATTTTTCCCCCTTTATTCAGGTCAGAATGACATATTTTGCTGTCTCTTTGATTTTACGTAGCCAAGGGGGGGAAAAAAAGTCCACTTTATTTGAGATAAAGGATTGGGTTTGTCTTAAAATCTGTTGTCAGGCCCTGTTTTACATTATATACAAGAACAGATTTTTTTATATGCTTTTTTTTCCTAAATGTAGTTCATGAGCATTTAGATATATTTTTAGATGTATCTAAATGTAGACACATGATTTAGATACATGAGATAGACATTTAGATACACGATTTTAGACACAGGTATTTGTAGTTTTTACAGGGAAATTCTACATTGGATGAAAATTGTAAATTAACATTGTGTGGAATTCTTTTTTCTCCATAGTACTTGGAGACATCAGCCAGGATCGGGTATTGCTCCACTGTTCCTTTAAATAACTGAGCCAAATTTCTTGCCTTAGTCCTGACTCTGCCCCTAGATCCCCGCCTAACAACTAGGTGTGTTGGCTATTCTCTCCCTCTTTATTGCCTTATTCCTTCTAATTGTGAGTAATTAGTAACCCCTTTTTAGTTTCTTAACTATAGTTTGAGTTTTACTTCCTTTTAGCCTTTGATTTAACTCTTGCTCAGGTTTGAGCTGTTTGTTTTTTCCCCCTCCTCGTGAGGGAGGGGGGGGGTTTCCCTTCCTCCCAATTTATTTCCCCTCTTTCTCCTCTGGGGACTGTAGGGGGGGAGTGCCATTCCCAGTTCCCTTTATTAGGGGCTGGGGACGTCCCGTTTTAGCCGTTTGGGCTCTTCAGACCTTCTCCGTGCCTTTAAACGGCTGGAGAAGGTTAGAAATTGCCGCGGTGGCCATTTTTGCCGCGCTTTTTTGGCGTGCGAATTTTTGCTCGTTGGAGACCTCAGCGGGGTGATCCCAGGCGACGGCCTAGCTGCGTTGGACCTGATCAGCTGTTTTTCGACAGATCTTCACTCCGGAGGGTCGCGTGGAGCCGCGGAGCAGTCAGACGGCTCGCGCGGCTTCTTTTTGCTTGGAGGAGCCTTCCCAGGCTTAGCGGGTGGCCCCTGGGACCTGGGCCCGCCCTTTCCTGGAATTGGCAACAGATGTATCATTGAGACAGTTTAGAGTTATCCTGGACTACAATCTACCACAGTGACAAGATCAAAGCCTTTATTCAGAGACCTAATTGCAGTCATCTTACCTTTATTTAAACTACGTTACTGTGGTCAGCCACCACAGGGATTGAGACCGAGCCTGCTGCCTTGGACTAGAGACTTGGGACTGCAGGAGGCGCGTGCCCTTGGCACAGGTAGTGCGTCTTGCAGCAGCGCTCATAACCGCATCAGGGTTTTCGCGCCCCAGGGGCCTTGGACTAAAATTCATCTTTCTGACTGACTGCCCCGTGGTTGGCCATTCTCGATACTCCAGTACGGGGTACGGGCCTCAGAAGTCTGAGTCGCTCCGGTAAGTGGGTCTCTCCCTCACAGCGCCTGCTGGACAAAGTCACCATGCCAAAGCGGTGGCAAAGTCCAAGCATGCCTGCAAGGTGCCCCGGGCATCTGATGATTCTCCGCCGCCTCCCGTTGCCCGCCAACACCGAACCAACAAGCCATCACGGGATGAGCGGTGTAGAGATAAGGCGCTTCAATGCCTGGTGCAGCAGGCGGTGGACAAGGGTGCTGAGGATCCTTGCCCCATGGTTCCACAGGTGGCACTTGATCTGTCAGTCTCACGAAGACTGCCTTCTCCTATGCCCTCGTCTGACCAACTTTCCTTACGGGATGGCCCGGTGGTGAGATCCCCTTCTGCAGTATGGGGCTCCCGTCCCCCAGCCGTTGTTCCGGCTATGGCCTCTGCACGCTCTCTGACTTTTCAGTTGCCGGTGGATCTCCAGAGCCTGGTGGCGGTGGCTATCCGGCAGGGAATTGCAGAGGGTCTCTGATCACAACAAGGCGCTGGCCCTTCCGGGCTCTCGGCATCCGTCCAGGAGACTGCCACTTACCACCCTACCGACCCGCCTTCTTCGTCTTCTGCTGGCGAGGACTCGGACTTAGAGGAGATCCCTGCTCCATCTGCACGAGGCGAGATTTCTGTGTGGCAGTTGTCAGACGAGGAGGACACTTTGCCCGAGCAGCCTGCAGCTGTGGGTCTTTTCCCGCCAGGACTTTTGAAGTCGCTGTTGCGCAAGGCGATTCAGACCGCAAATTTGATGCTACCTGAGGAGTCCCATTCTATGTTGGCGGTTCGTCGGGACCCTCTATTTGGTGAACCTCAGCGTCAGGTGGAGGTTATTCTGCTCCCGCCATTATTTGTTTCAGCGGTCAAAGGCCAATGGTCATCTCCGGGCTCAGCTCCACCGTTATCGTCCTCTGAGCAGCGTTTCTACAATGTGGCCCCTTCCTTGGATTCTCTTCTGCAAATTCCCCCGGTCGATGCACCTGTGGTGGCCCTTCAACCCAACGCCACCTTCCCAGTGGCTCCTGAAGAGGGTCTGCGGCCGGAGGAGCGTCAACTTGATTTGTTCCTGCAACGGTCCCAATTGAGTTTGGCTTGGGCCATCAAAGCGGCGGCTGCGGCTTCCTTTTTCAATTGTTCCACCTTATTATGGTTGGAGGAATTGCGGGTCAAGCTTCCTCCGGAGGATGACGGCATTCAACAGGATCTTAGTAAGATTGTAGCCGCTCTGCAATTTTCTGCTGACGCAACCTTGGGGGCCTGTCGTTTGTCTGCCAGGGGACTGGCAGCAAGATGTTTGCTATGGCTGAGGCAGTGGCAGGCCGATGCCCGTCACAAATGGCGCCTGGCAGCATCCCCTTTCTCCGGGGCCGCCTTGTTTGGAGAGTCCTTTGACCCCTTGTTGCAAGGAACCCAAAAAGAAGAAAAAGATCCTTCCCGCGACTGCCCACCAGTCCGAAGGCCGGGGGTTTGCTTCCTCCTGGAGATCTTCCCTCAGAGCTCAAGGTTGGGGCTCCTCTTCCTTCTCTTCCTCCTCTTTCTACAGACCTCCCTCCTTGTTTGGGGGCAGGTCGCGGGGCTCTTCGTTCAGGGGATCCCGGGGTAGGCCTCCACAAGGTAGGTGGCCCTTTTGGGGGGGAGGAAGTCGCTTCAGCCGCCGCCAACGCTAATCCCTCCGCCGTTCCTCCCATTGGGGGCAGACTAGCTCTCTTTGTCGACCAATGGGACACCGTCACGACGGACTCCTGGGTCAGGGAAACAATTCGATCTGGCCTGTCCCTGGAGTTTGTCTACCCTCCCCCGAGGTTTTTTCTTCGATGCCCGCCCTCGTGGGATCCGACTAGGCGGGTCCTGATGGAATCGGCAGTGTAATACCTCCTGGACATTAGAGCTATCCAGGAGGTGCCTCAGGACCAATGGGGCCAAGGGTTTTATTCC
>JANHFM010009482.1:13983-25524 GCA_032468115.1 Grayia smithii
CTCCCCGCCAGGGACGCGGCGGGGAGAGAGAGGGAGGGAGGGAGGGAGGGAAGGCGGGCAGACAGGGGCGGGGAGGGACGGGACCCGCTAATGGAGTCGGGCCGGCCGCGGCTCAGAGCAGCAGAAGCAGCAACAGCAGCGACGTTGGCGGCGGCGGCGGCCGCCGAAGGAAGAAAAGCCCGGATGTGCCCAATGTCGCCATGAGCGGGGGGCAGCGCCAAGAGGAGGAGGAGGAGGAGGAAGAGACGCAGCCGCCTCGCCTTCCGCCCTCTGTCCGAGGTTCAGCCAGCCAGGGCAACAAAGCAGAGAAGCCAAGAGAGCAGCTTTGACTCGGCGGGAGAGCGGGTGGCTACGTTGGCTGGTGCAAAAGGAAGAGTTGTTACTGCTGCTGCCGCCGCCGGGCTTTAGAGCGCTCTCCAGGCTGCAACGAGCAAAACCCCGGTTTCGTCACGCGTAGAGGGAGTCCCTCAGGGCATCCCACATAGGCTTCCCCTGGCCGTAGAAGTGGGGCGAGTCTCCTCAGTCAGGCTCAGGAGCCCCGAGGTGGACTGAGCCCAGCACACCCACACCCCCGGGGCGAAGCTGCTGGGCCTGCCTGAGGCGAGTTTGCCTTTGAAACACCTGAGCTCCAGGAGCTCGGTCGGTGGGAGACTGCAGGGATTTCGGGCTTATTTTTCCAAGGTTTTCCTCTCAAGCCCAGAGGGAGGTCGCTTTTGTTTATGGCACCCGAGAGGTGTTGAGTGTAGACTTGTGTTTTGGGCCTGGAGAAATTTCCGTCTGTCTTCAATGTGATGTCATTCGCGAAGCCTTCCAATATTTACAGTTGGTGGCTATAGTTACCCACGTTGATCAGTGAAATTAGGATCACTTCCATCCGAGGTCCAAAAGATTGGGAGTTTCACTCATTTTCCTAAGTGAAACAAGATGAGGAAGCTATTTAGCTGGAGCTCTGGGTGAGGGTCAGCCTGTTAACATGCAGATAATCCTTTACTTATGATAACAATTGAGACCAAAATTTCCATTGCTAAGCAAGTTCAGTGAATTTTTGCTCCATCTTTAGTCTTTCTTGCCACAATTAAGTGAATCGCTGCAGTATTAGTAACACTTATTAAGTGAATCTGGCATCCCTATTGATTTTGCCTGTCTGAAAGTTGACACTAACCGTCATAAATACAGGCCACTTGCCAAGCATCTGAATTTTGATCATACGACCATGGGGATCCTGCAACAGTCATAAGTGAAAAATGGTCATAAGTCATTTCTTTCAGTACCATTATAACTTCAAACAGTCATGAATAGTTGTAAGTCAAGGACTATCTGTAATAAACAGATGGTTGTCTAATATTCTTTAAGTTCACGATTCCCAAATAGATCTAGTTCTCCTATTTTAGTTAGATGGGTTTCGGGAAACTAGGTACCTGGTAGCTAATTATGCTGGGAGAGCATGAGTAAAACAAAATGGTAATTCAACAACTATAGAGTAGAAAAGCAAAATCTGGAGTACAAATCATGAATGAATATTCCATATTTAATGCTTGAATTAAACATTGAATTACTTATTTAATACAAGGATTGGCAATATTTCTTCAGTATAATCCAAGATAGCATAGTCAGTAGTAAAAGATAAAAGGAATTGTAGTTCAGTATCTGGAGAAGTCTCAGTAGATGATACTACATTATCAACTAGCTCAAAACTATGTAGGAATAATGATTGGTTAATCTTGGATAGGGGCCCACTAGGGTTGTAGGTTAGACAGGGAAGTTTAAAAGGATCTGAGACTATGACATTGACTAATGACGTATGTGCTATTTCCAAGAAAACAGTATGGATGTACTGTATAGTAATCAGGAGATAAGTTCAAAGGCATTTTTGCTGTTTTAACTTCTGGAAGATTGTACTATGGCTTACTAAAAAAACCTTGGAAAGCCAGTAGCATACAAGTAATATTAGGCTAGATCAGCCATTTCAACTCACAGCCTGCAGGTTGCACACAGCCATGAAGAGTTAGTAATACAGTCCCACAAAATAATAAAAACTATTTTAAAAAGGAAGTTTGTTATTTATATATATTAACTATATTATATAGCTAATATATGCAGTTCAAGACAATTACTCTTTGCTCAGCCCAACAAGCCAAAACATTGGCCAATCATAGGCTAGATGGCTATGGTTGTCCCAAATGTTGTTCTGTTCAGATTTCTTTCTGTTTATCTAGCTGCATTACTTCTTAACCAAAGCAGCCACATATCCTTCTAAATTAACTTGCAGACATGTGTGGCATCCTCATAGTTAAATAGCAAATTTGTACCTACATTTGATTTTTAAACACTTTAAAATCAGATGCAGGTACAACTTTGCTATTTAACTGTGAGGATGCCACACATGTCTGCAAGTTAATTTTAACCTTATCATTGTTTGAAAAGAAAGATAATTGTATTTGCTTATTTTCCAAGTTTATGATGTTATTTTTTTCTCTAATTTCCTCATGTTTCTCCTTCCTAAATTCTTTGGAATTGTCTAAAAGCTTAAGATGATATTTAATCCCATAGAAGATTCTCATATACCTGATGGTATTTCTGGAATTTGTACCTATAAGCTAAAATGAGAATTTATTTATATATTTAATCAATTTATTACCTACCTTAATTACCAGAGTGACTTTGCAAGAAGCAGTAAGCATATTAAGTCATCCTGAATTTTAATAATATAGTCTTGTAGATAAATACCTGAACTTGCAATAACAAGCAAACCTATCTATCCTGACATAGGACAACTCCACTGAAAGGTCTGGCAAGTTAGTTATTGGATGGAATTATTATTATTCACACTGTATGACATGACTTGTGACTCTTAATTTCTCAACTTGTGCTCTCAAATATTTTAATATTTATATCATTGATGCTGATGACTTTAAATCACCTATTCAGGCGTCATTCTGTTGAAACTCATTGCAGAGCAACTGGTTTAATGTTACTGGTACAAAACAAGCCTCAATAGATCTTTGTTATAAGTACAAGGATTAACATTATAATCTCAAGAGGATATGTAGATGGAAAAAAACAGATTTTTTAATGGCAGAATGAAATGTTGAAATACCATTAAGTTATACTTAAAATATGTATTCCTGAAGTAGCTACATCAAATAAATTTCGAGTCTCAAATTGATAATTGTTTTAATTATTACAAAGACTTGTCATCACTTGTCCAACTTGAATTACTTTACACATTCAAGAAATAACAATATCACCTTATAGAGGAGTTGGGTGGCATAAACATTTAATAAATAAAAGAAATTAAAAATGTAATAGTCAAATCTACTGCCTATGATCCTTGTAACATATATCATAGTCACAAATGAAGACAAATATACGTGTCCCAGGATACTACACAGGATCCAAACTAGGTCGGTCACTGGGACCAGAGGTTTAATCTTGAATTTGCGGACTGTTGCTAGAGCCCATCCTCAGGGAACTTCTCTCTACCAGAATGTATTCAGAGAATTTCACCGAGGATGGGCTCCAGCATGAGTCCGACAGCTCGGAAGACTGGTCCAGGTGACCGACCCAGATTGGATCTTATAAATCTGAGTGTTTACTATTCTTATATTATTAAAATGATATAATTGTTATGTCCAGAATACATTCTATGCCTTTGACACACTTGCAGTTTTAAGAAAAGGCTTGAGTCTCATATCACAGGTGTTACACAGATCAGCTCCCTTAATCTTTGTAATTGTGAAATACCCTCCATGTGGCTTCAAAGCAGCTCACAGTAAAGCAGATTTCTATAAAGAATTCAGATACGTCACATGTTGTATTCCCACAATCAGTGTTACAATTCCTTGACGTAAAAAATGTCAGAGATATACGTGCAGAAATAAGGAAAACACTCCCAAGGGCAGGATATTTAATTAGATATATTGAAATAACTGAAATAACTTTGCAAAATACAAAAATGTTTAGCTTAGAACTAGAATTGAAAAAAGATGATTAAATTACAGCCCAGATTTTTTACAGTTTTTCTATATTTTAATAATTCTCAACAAATAAAGTAGAACATCGTAAAAGTCTTTTAAAACTATATTAAATAAATTTGATATTTTAAAATGGCTTTTAAATGATATTGATAGGAAATTGTTCAATAAATCCTTTAGGTTTTTGGAAAGTAACTTAATAAGTAATTTCAAAATTATTATCTATTTGAGGGGTGTCAAACCCCGCATCATCACGGAAGCATCACGTGATGTATCATAACTTTTCCCCCTCTGCTAAACCAGGCATGGACATGGCCAGTGCATGATGCATCCGTCCCGCGGGCCACATGTTTAACAGCCCTGGCCTATCTCTTCTATATTATAAAAGCAATTGTCCTTTACTTACAACATTTAAATATGACTTCAAATAATTGCAGATCATCTCTTTTATAAGCTAGCTTCATTTCCTAGTAACTATTTTAAAACAAATATGTTTTGTCAGAAGTGTTGAGGTTTTGACAGTAATGCCTTCTGGAATGGTTAAGGATTCCAGTACACTAAGACTGGCTGTAATTTTATACACAATTATCTGGGATTAAGTCCAATTGAATTAAGTAAGACTTCCTTCTGAGCCTTGAGTAGACATATATAAGATTACATTATTTAAAAACATTCAATAGTCTAGTTGAAACAGACCAAAGGACTGTCTATCCAGCATTCCTTTTCAACACTAGTATCAAGAGCCAGAGCTTTGATAGAATATCCTCACCTATGGTTAACAGTTGTTTACTCAATCCAATTCTGTATTTACACAATGCACTTAACTGGATTAATGGAGAGGAAAGAAATGAATTGTGCAAATAGGGAAAAAAAAGGGATCCGGACAGTTTTAGACCAAAACAGACCCAAGTTTGTCTTTCCAGTTAACTAAATTTGAAACCAAAGCTTATATAGGCTTTGTATACATGATGCCTTTCTAGACCTGTTGCTATTTTAATTTTCCTCACACTTGTTCGTGCACTTGTATCCTATGACCACATGGAAGTGAAAAATGGGCAAAGGCAGGTGAGCAGAATAAGCTTCCTATAACTGTCCATATTGATGCCAGTCCTGATCACAGTAGTCTAATTTCAGTTTTCCTCCACCACCTCCCAGGAAAAGGAAATATGTTCCCTCTGCGAAGGAAGGAAGGAAGGAAGGAAGGAAGGAAGGAAGGAAGGAAGGAAGGAAGGAAAGAAAATTTATTCCCAGCATCCTTTGCAGCAGCTGTGAATATTTAGAAGGCGTATGCTGAATATGCTGACTGAGCTATCATGCCTTGTGCATTGTTGATACCCAAAGATTGATTTCCTGGAAGCAGGATGTCTTAATCATGTCATCTCCATATTGTCACTATGTCACAAGATAATCATCAGTTAAGCTGATGACCATGCAAGGTTAAAATGGGATGGGCTGGCTGATGTTCAGAACCCAACTTAAGTGTATTCATGAACCCAACCTAAGAGTTTTATTCTCAGGAAGAAGATACCTTTCTGTAGAAATATTCACTCCCATGTTTAAAAAGTGCTGATAAACTTCCACTTGAGAAAAAAAATGATTTTATTGCAGGGAGATCTTAAGAATCTGTTCAATCCTTCCTTAGCACCCAACCCTAATCCTACAGCAACTCTGAACATCCATGGATATGGATTCAGTAAAGTCATAGAAAAATAAGGGCCAGTTTGATCTAGTGGTTAAGGCAGCAGGCTAGAAACTGGGAGACTGTGAGTTCTAGTTCTGCCATGGGCACAAAGCCAGATGAGTGACCTTGGGGCCAGTCACACTCACTCTCAGCCCTAGGAACCAGGGAATGGCAAACCACTTCTGAAATCTTGCCAAATAAGCTACAGGGATTTGCCCAAGCAGTCACCAGGAGTCAACACCAATTTGAAGTCAAAAATAAAAAAACAGAAAAATAGTTCTTTAGGAAAAGACCTAGC
Source organism: Grayia smithii (assembly GCA_032468115.1). NCBI lineage: Eukaryota > Metazoa > Chordata > Lepidosauria > Squamata > Grayiidae > Grayia > Grayia smithii. Next base: position 19,937 of record JANHFM010009482.1, read on the forward strand.
TTTGAGTCAGAACCAACTTAGGATCAGAAATAAAGTAACAAAAGATGAAACACATTGAAAGCTTCAGCTTTCTTGGGGCGAAAAGTTCCTTACTTTAATGAAATCTAGTTTTTATTATCATAGTCAACAACTGACTGCCCCTAGTGAGAAGGAATTTGTACAACACAGTAAGCTGAAGTATGACTTGGATGAGTCCAATGGCTTTTAGACCATTTTAATATGTTTGTGTTTTGAGAGTTAAAGGTTTGAAAGTGCAAAAGGAGTGCAGAACTCAAGACTTGCAGAAGCTTCAAATTCCACCTTTTTAAACTTCAAAAAATAAGCCCAACCATTACCTTGCCCAGTGAGGTCACACACAATGTCTCACATCACACCTCCTGCTTTCCTAAGAGGCCAAAACCATTAAGTGCATCCTCCAGTTTATTTTATGGTGTGAGCAGAACCAGAATGCTATATTAGCTGTTATCATGAACAAAAAATGAAGAGAGCAAGCTTGATACTAATCCAGCCCATTTGAACAGACCTTTTGTTGCCAGCAACGGGTGTTTGTCACCACTGGTTTAAGTGAGATAAAACATCTGGCAGTTCCACAAGATTACAATTTCTCTCTCCACAAAGGAATGCAACAAGAATTCTGTGATTGGTAATTTTGGGTGTTTTCTGTCTGTGCTGCTAATCATTCCTACTCCACCCTGTTATTGTTTGACCCTTTGCCTGAAATGTCAATTCTTAAATGAATATATCATGGATAAAAAAAATATTCTGCTATCCAAGTGGCAGAAAATGGATGAGGGTGGTGTTTTTTGTTTTTTGTTTTAGATTGTGTTATATTTTATGGAGTGATGTCTATGAAGAGAGTATTCAAGTATTAAAATTAATTTTTGTCCCATGATCTCTGTTTCACTCAAGGTTGAGACTGTATCACCAAGTCATGAATCTTTTCAGGATGAGGTAAAAAGCACAAGCCCAGAGGGAAAAGAGTGCCTTGCATCACCCAGCAAGGATGACATCATTTCTGACATAAAGGAATTTCTTCACTTCATGCACCAGCTGTCAGAAGCCTCATGATGGAACCTGTACATCTGGATGATGGAACAGAATGTATGAAAGAAGGAATTGGGAAAAATCCTTTAGGGTCTGACCAGAAGTACAGATGCTCCTCAGGGACATAAAACATAACTGGAAGTAGGAAATTAAAAGGTGCCCCACTGAGAAGTTGTAAATTTCACCCTTTTTCATACATATTGAAAGGAACAGTAAACAAAATAATAACACTGAAAATTAGTATCAAAATAATAATAATGAATATTGTAAGCCTTTGGTTCTTGGATTTCCCAAAAGGGAAATGCTTTATCTTTGGAAATGAGCTTATTGCACAACTATCACAAACAAAATTCTATGCTTATAATATTTTTCAAAATGATATGTATTTCTACATAACTTCTATAAGATTTTGAAGTAAATAGAAGAAGCTATTGGAGTTTGCTCCTTAAGTATACTTTTGCTTCTATCGTTAAATAAAAGTCTTATAGTTGTTGATAGATAAACTACCTTCAAGACCCTTGACAAAGATTTAAGCAGGTTTTAAATATTTATTTTATCCTGGCCTATCGAGACATTTCCTATTTGTTCCAATATGAGAGGCTAATACACACTCTGCTGACCTCTGGGTCTAAACAGCATTTTGAAGTATAGCTGCGAGTAAACCATGAGACTTTAAAGGTTAATGAATCTGTAACTATAATTTTCTTTTTTTAATTTAATTCCCAGAATCCCAAACACATATTTTGCAAATTGAAGATCATCAAGTTTTCTTATCAAAACACGCTTTCAGAATTCATTGAAAAGAAAATCTGAATCACTTTCTTTTATAAATTAAGCTGGGTAGTAGTGCAACATTATAAGACACATCTGGGGGAGAGGGTCTGGATTGGGGAACTGTGCTCCAGATGTTGGGTTGCATTTCTCACTATACCTAATGACCAGCCATGCTGGTTGAAGCTTACGGAAGCTGGTTCTGTGACGTTTTGAGTGCCATACTTGAACTAGAAAATAAAGTTAGATAAAAGACATATCTTTGCCTATCAAAAGAGAGGACAGGACATGAGATAACAGAAACAGTCTTTGAAGCAGGATGCAATTAAGGGAAATGATGCATCAGTGAATGGAAATGACTGAGCACTGGTGGCCACCTTGTTAAAAGCTGCAGTTGTATAAATCAGATTTTTCCAAGAGTTAGTCACCCTCTTAGTCCATCCTTGGTTGTGTTAGTAATGTTAGATGATGTATAAATATGTTGCTCCTTAGTTTGGAATGTTTGCTTGCATATCTTTCAATCCTGGCATCTGTTTAAAATATGTCTTAATACTCCAAAAGCTAAAATTCTTCCCCCTAACAAAAAGCAACACACACACACACACACACACACACACATATATATATATATAATAAAAAATTAGAATTTTTTAATTGAAACATTTATTTGCAACCATAGGTTTTCACCAGAAATTAATGAAAATCCATGTTGATTCAAGAAAAGATTAATATGATTATATGGCTATGATAGAATTATCATTACAGCAGCCCAGGCACATGTGAATGCGTGTGAGTCTTCCAGTGACTAAATCTGTGTTACAAACTATTTGGTCATTATGAGGATGCAGTAACAGTAATACTGTTTTGGAGGATAACCCGTCCATTAATAACCTTTTTTTTCCCCAGCCAAGTAACTTTAAATGTTTTTTTTAAGAATCCTGGAAAATGTGAGATTAACATTTGCTCATGGTATTATGAGAGGGCAAACATTTAACCAGGTAATGGGTTAGCTTGGGGCCACAATGGGGGACTATCACAGTGGAGGTGGTTATAAATAAATAAAACATAGATCCCAGCACACACACACCCGCATCCTGCTCCTGGGCCCCCCCCCCCATCTTTTAATTAGGCTGCAGTGTTTGGCTTTTTATATGAACTAATTTGTGTCTTTTAGCTTATATAATTTTTATCTTTTATGACTGTAAGCCAGTGGTGAGTTGCTCCCAGTTCGGGCCTGTTCGCGCGATCCGGTAGCGGTGACGCTGTGACGTCACCGAACTGGTTCTCCGCGACTGGGAGCTGGGTCCACCTGTGTGCCTGTACTTACCGTTCTCAGGGTTCCGTGCGCTCCGCACATGCACAGAATGCTTTTTTTGAGGGTTCCCCCCCCCAAAAAAAACTACTGAGCAGGCGTGGAGCGCCTGTTCGGCGTGTGCATGCCGAACGTGCGCTCTGCGCACTCCGATGCACGTGCAAAGCGCGTGCATCATCAGAATCAGTAGTAAAGGTAAATACAACCCACCCCTGCTGTAAGCCAGTGGTGAAATGTAAAATTTGTTACTACTGGTTCTGTGGGCGTGGCTTGGAGGGGTAATATGACTGGGTTGGTGTGGCCAACTTTTTTTTTTTTACTTTTTAAAGCATTTTTTTACAACCTATTCACCCGAATAGGTTGTAAAAAATATGCTTTTAAAAGTAAAAAAAAGGCTCTGATGATCTCAGCTGAGCCACGCAATCATCAAAACCTTTTTTTTTTTACTTTTAAAAGCAGGAAATAATGACACCATGGGCGGATGGGTGGAGCCTCGTGCCACCATCACTACCAGTTCTCCAAACCACCTGCCACAATCACAACCGGATTGCCCAAACCGATCTGAACTGGGAGCATTTCATCCCTGCTGTAAGCTGCCCAGAGTTACCTTGAGGTAAAATGGGCTGCCAATACAGTTTATAAATAAATAAATAATTGAAGCATTACATATGTCTGTATATATAAGATACTTGTTTATTTCTATCGCTGTCTCAGAATGGACTAACTTGCTCAGCAATACAACAAGAGCAGGGGGAAATGACATGTAAAAAAGTTAAGGCTTTTTGGATAAAAGTATGGTGGAATATGCAAAATAGTTTAAAGAAAAAGTTAAGTTTTACTCCACAGTTGTTTTTATTGGGTATTATTCCGGACTGTTCTGTTATAGAGACTAAATTGATATTGAATTTAATAACTGCAGCAAGACTTTTGGTGGCGCAGTATTGGAAGAAGGAAGATGTACCTACTATAGAAGAATGGACATTAAAAGTATCGAACTTTGCCGAGATGGCAAAAATTTCAGCATATTTGAAAGATCAAACACAAGAAAAATATATGTTGGACTGGAAAAAATGGATTTATTATATTCAGAACAAATATGGAACTAAAAAAAATTGCAAATTGCTTCTGATTGATAAAGCTACAGAGAGTTAAAGTGTGTTAGAGATAACAATGGCATATATGTTGGGGAGATTATGATTGTTTATGATTGTTTAAAAATTAATACCTGTGTTTTGCTCCAGGGAAGTCGGGGTGGGAGGTGGGAGGGTTTCTTTTTCTTTTTGGGGGAGGTTTTTTTTTTAAAATTGATTATAATTTGATATAATTTGTAAAAACTTTTCAATAAAAAAAATATTTTATTCAGTGGAGTGAGGTTTGAAGAGATTAGACAGTGCAAAGCTTATATGGACCTGTTTAGATTCCTCTAGGTATTTTGGACTATAACCCTTATCATAATGTATAGAGAGATTCATGTGGGGAAAAATAAAAATGGCTTTTTCATTATCCTATACAGTCAAATTAAGCTTGGATTATTTTTACATTTTTGGTTATGATTCCTTTTATTATGATAAAAATGCTATATATGAGAATTGCTCTCTTAAGAGCAAAAGCAAGATAAACTAATTAGAATACAGGCAGTCCTTGCTTAGTGATCATGGTTGGGACTAGTAATTCCATTGTTAAGCAGCATTATTGCTACATGGAAAGTCACATGATCACAATGGTCATTAAGTAGAGGTTGTTAAGCAAGATTACATATGATTGCGAATTTTACTTCCTGGTTCTCCATTTTGTTTATTAGAAGCTGTTTATGAAACACCCAAATGGCAATAACATAACTGTGGGACATTGTGACCATTATTAATGCAAGGACTGTCACAAATATTTTTTACAACAACAAAATTTTGAATAGTTGTTAAATAAGGCAGCAAGACAGGACAACCTGCACTATGTAAGTAGCATAGGAAAGCTTCAAACGGAAGTCCTTTGTTTAGCTATTTTGCCTGGTATTTTTTTCTCCAGGAAGTCTGATCAGTGAACTGTTGACAAGATGATTGTCATTTAATGAGAAAGTAAGTAAAAGAGCAAAATAAGAATATTTGGTCACTGTACAAACTACCACCCAAAATCTCATATGCACAGACACCTTTGGTTGATGCTATGTGGTCGAACTGTCAGTGTTGATTTCGCCAATTTCTTATTTTTTCTGACTTAAATTGGATTCATCTAATTTTTTGCATCATTTCAAAAGAATTTTACATTAAAATTACATGTGTTTTTGTTTTTTTTTATTCCCATTTATATCCCGCCCTTCTCTGGAGACTCAGGGCAGCTTACAATTAAGCACAAGCCACTGTGCTTAGCAAATCCCTTCATTCTTTGTATATGCCTGCTTATTAGGGCTTTTTGCCCCCCAAAGCAGCATTTTTACAAAGTCAGTTCATTGCCCCCAACAATCTGG
>JANHFM010009483.1:7313-18075 GCA_032468115.1 Grayia smithii
TTCTTTCTTTCTTTCTTTCTTTCTTTCTTTCTTTCTTTCTTTCTTTCTTTCTTTCTTTCTTTCTTTCTTTCTTCTTCAGTATCTACAAACACTCCATAGCACTTCAAAAATGTCTGCCAGTTGCATCCTTACCTAGATTGGGAGGCCCTGCACATGGCTAGTCACCTCTTGGTTGGATTGCTACAAGATGCTCTACATGGGGTACCCTTGAACAGTATTCAGAAGCTACAGTTGGTGCAGAATGCAGTGATGCACACAGTTCTGGAGGGCCCTAGGATGACACTTATAACACTGCTATTGTGCAAGCTTCTAGCTTCTAGGTCCAATTCAAGGTGTTAGTTATTACCTTTTAAATCAGGGGTGTCAAACTCAATTTCATTGAGGGCCACATCAGCATTATGGTTACCCTCAAAGGGCCAGTTGCATGCAAGACTATGACAACTCATAGTGGCCAGGTGGGTATGGCTGGATGGTCACGGCCGGCTCGCCATGACTAGGTGGATGTAACACTACTCATTGAGTATGGCTGACTTGAGACGGCTGAGTCATGATGGAACAAGTTGCACCAACTAACTCAGCATGGAGACAATTTGGTACCTCACAAGCTCCTTGCCTTCCTAAACTGCTGGCAGTCATGCATGCATGCACACATGCACACACACACAAACACACACCACATTCTAACTTTTATCCACAGAGGAAGGAGAGGCTGTTCCTCCCCAAGCCCAAAGATGATTGGCAGTTTGCAAGCTCAGATGTCGATAAGTCTCCAAGCTTGGAATGATGTGTGTATATGCATGTGTATTTGTGTGCAGTGCATGGCATGCCAAAGGAGACATTCTTCTTCCAATCCCGGACATTGCTACATTTCCCTGTCCAGTGCCCCTTCCCAGCAAAGCAGGAGGTGGAGGATGACGCTGCTGTGTGTGGAAGTGTGGAGGAGAAAATTTGCAGGAAAGAGTTTCCTCCAAGACAAACTTCTGCCTTGACAGATCTCTGGAGAGCAAGAGGAGAAAGCAGGGGAGCAGCATACTCTGGTCCTATACGAGGGAGGCTGGCCCTTCTCGAAAGGGAATCCCAGTTTCCAATCATGTGTGATAAGGATGCTGGCTTGTTGGGGCAGACTTCCCTCATGCAGGTCCCCTGCCATCCCCTCCTCCTCTCCAGGGATCTGTCAAGGCAGAAGTTGGACTCGGAGGAAACGGCTTCCTGCAGACTTTCTCCTTCTTGCTTCCACATGCAGCAGCGTTGTTCTCCGCCTCCTGTGGCAGGCAAAGCTTGGAGGTGGGATCTGAATGTCTCCAGCAGAAGAATGCCAGACCAGGGTGAGTACCAGAGCCTCATCCATTAGAGGAGCCTTGACGGCTTTCTCAGGCCACGTGGAAGACCCCCGGATGGTAGCGAAGGCGGTCCAGAACCCTGGGCAATGGAGGGCAAGTGCCCAACCCTCAAGCTCTTGGGGCACCAGAATCCTACAGCCCAGCCAAGCCCAGCCCCGCTTCCCTGAGGGGGCACCTTGCCATGCCTACCTCCTCCTCAGGGCTGCTGTTGCTGTGCTCGCTCTCCTTGTCCAGGTTGCTCATGCTGTGTGCAGGAGGGCAAAGTACTTGGGTCAGATGGAGGCCCACACCCTGGAGGAGACCCGGCTTTGTAAGCAAAACATCCTCAGCGATAGGATGGGAGACCACCAGGAGAGGCCAGGAGGAGGGGACAATGGGATGGTAAAAAAGCAGCAGGCTGCTGGTGGCCAAGTGCTAAGGCAGAATTTCCCTCTGATCCTCCCTCCCTCTCATTCCAATCTCCTCCCTTTCTCCCTCTCATTTTCATCTCCTTCCTTCCTTCCTTCCTTCCTTCCTTCCTTCCTTCCTTCCTTCCTTCCTTCCTTCCTTCCCCCCCTCCTTCCAACCCTGCTTTCCTTCTTCTCATTCCCATCTCCTTTCTCCCTCCCTCCCATCATGCCCAGGAAGGAACAAGGGGAGGGGGAGAGGGTGGCAGCGCTGCCAGTGGCTGTGGCTTTCCCATGCGATGCGGGGATGGAGGCTGTCCTGGTGAAAGGGAAGTACTTGTGGGCTGTGGGGCCAGCGGGCAGGGGCTGGCAAATGAGCCATAGAAGCAGCAGAGGTGCTAGTGGCAGATGTGGTGCTGCTACTGGGACTCTACTACATGCTGAACTACAACAACTTCATGGTGGCCACCTGGACTGGAACATGGTCAGCCTTAGATCTGACCTGCGGGGCCACCCTGGAGACAATGCGGGGCTGGCCCCTGCCACCTCAGCCCTGGCCCACCCCACCCTGGCCGCTCCCCCTGGGTGCGCACACACAGCCACACACAGAGGCAGGAAGCACACAGGGGACTGGCATCCCCAGTGACTGTCTTTCCCCCCAGATTATCTGAACGCTTCCCTTTAACCGGGGACGCCAATTCCCATGTGCTCAACACCTCCTGTGTGTGCACCCAGAGGGAGCGTCCAGCTGGGCTAAGGTGGGCCAGAGCTGAGGTAATGGGGGCCTGTCCCTCACTATCTCCAGGGCAGCCCTGCAGGCCACATCGAATCATATTGCAGGCTGGATCTGGCCTGCAGTTCTTGAGTTTGACATGTCTGTTTTAAATATATATGATATGGGTACAGGGTCTCTGAGGAGCTGTCTTACTCCATTGGTATTAGCCTACCCCACTCACACCAGTGAAAGAGGTGTGCTACAGATCTGCCAAGGAATTCTGGCATGTGGGACTAAGGAGAAGAGCCTTTTCTGCTATAGCCCTGACCCTGTGGAATACTCTGCCACTGTAGGTTAGAACTGGCCACCATTTTGGCCTTCCAGATGGGCATTAAAACTTGGCTTTGCTGGTTGGTTTGTGGCCCTGGGGTGGTGCACTTATAACTGTAGGTGGTTGACGAGGTAAGAAGATTTCATTTCTGTACTATTGGTATCTTGGTTCCTGTTTGTTTACATAGTTTTAAAAAATTTAAGCCCCCTGGTGTCATCAAGAAGATGGCCGGCATATAATTTTAATAAATAAAAAGAATCCATTTTCTGAAAATATAAATAGGAACTTCATCATTAGAAGCATACAAATCCTCATATCCACTACTTTTACCACTAGTTACTCTGTCAGGGTCAATATTATGCCCATATTGTAAAAGGGGTCTTCACTTTGAGAATAAAGAGCTTGTCAATATTTAAAATGAATTAGATAACTTTCAAGTGTGGTGGATTACAAATCCACTCTTCTCTGGAGATCATGAGTACACCTCTAAAAGAAGGGACGTCAACAGGACTGTCATGATTATTATTTTGTAGACACTTGGCTGCACTAACTGTAGATAGTCTTACTGCTCAGCAGTTCAAGGTTTAGAAAAACTGAAGGTCTTATTTGGACTAAAGTCTGTTTTGATAAAATTTTTTAAAGGTTTGAATATTCAGTACCTGCATTTCCTTTCTCACCCTTTTCTCCCTTTTTGCCTTCTCGTCCATCTCGTCCTGGGATCCCAATCCGGCCATGTGGTCCAGGTGGGCCATGGCTTCCAGGAGGGCCTGGGGGGCCAGGTAACCCAGGTATACTACAAACGTATTTTGTGGAGTAGTTTTCTCCTTTAAACTGGCTGTGGAGAGGTTGGCCATTGATATAGAAGGCAAAACCTGTTATACAGAGCAGCACAAACATCTCTGGCACTGGAAAAAAGAAGATGCTGATGTGAGAATAGTAAAACCCAACATTTAAATTGTTAAGATTAATATACAGCATAATCTTTCCCACTAGACATGGTAAAAAGTTAATATGGAAGTTATGAGCAGTTGTGGGATTATTTTTTTTTACTACCAGTTCTGTGGGCGTGGCTTGGTGGGTGTGGCATGGCTTGGTGGGCGTGACTTGGTGGGCATGACAGGGGAAAGATACTGTAAAATCGCCATTCCCACCCCACTCCAGGGGAAGGTTACTGCAAAATCTCCATTTCCTCCTGATCAGCTAGGACTCAGGAGGCAGAGAATAGATGGGGGCGGGGCCAGTCAGAAGTGGTATTTACTGGTTCTCTGAACTATTCAAAAGTTCCGCTACCGGTTCTCCAGAACTGGTCAGAACCTGCTGAATACCACCTCTGGCTATGAAAGCATAATCAAAGTTCCAATTGTTTCATAAATGTACCGCAAATTGCAATGGGCATGAAAAGAACAGAGTTTAATCAAACTCTCATGATTGTCATCTTGGTTTTTTGGGTTTTTTTTTACCACTCTGTGGCCATCCATAATCACTTGCCAAAAGTACAGTTTTCCGTATATATCTTAATCTTATATTACAATATCTTCAAGACGTTTGTTTCTGTTTGTAAAAGAAAGTAGGATTGGAGTAAATTAATCTCCAATTTATTTTTTCTGACTAAATAAGATTTCACTGACACATCTTACCCACAACTTCTGCATAGCGAAGAAAATAATTCCTAAGCAATATACAATATATGTAGGGTAATATAACTGTATAAAATATTTGTAAAGCTAATTATATACACGTATGAAATTTGTCTAAAATACCATTTTAGCCATCAACTGAGCAACATACTTTTTATAATAGTCTAAAGATTTTTTTAAAAAGTACTTTTCACGTAAAAAATTATTTATAAACTTACATTAAACATCCATTCTTGAAACTATTACATCCCTCCAGCAATTTGTAGAAAAAAAAGTAGCTGATGGCAGTCATTGCTGTTGGTTGTAATATTCTATAGATCTCATATGGAAATGATATGCAAAGAGCAATATAAAAGGGAATAAATAAATAAATTCAGGGTTGTAAATATTCAATACTTCAAGAAATGCTGTTAAACCTGAACATTTCTTAAAAATGTAATTTTGAAAGTAAATGTCAGGATCTAATACATTGGTGTAATTTAGAATCGTGAACCCAAAGTTATTCATTCCTAGGCTGAGTTTGGACCCTATTTATTCCTGTCATACATTTTATACTTTTCAGTATAAACTTTTATTCAACCAATAAAAAATGCCTTACCCATACCCTTGGGTATTTTTATTTAAAAACTATTAATTTTTATTGCTGTAAATACTTTAAAGCATGTAAGTGTCTGCAGCATTGAAACTAGTCTTATTGTACACTTAATGCTGTGTTTTCCAAAGTTGTGCCATTAATCCAATTCACTGAGATCTAATTTACGTGGAAAATGAATGAAATGCAATGACCAAAAAATATTCCCTCCAGAGCACCCCTCTTGGTTTTATTGTATAAGAAGTCCTTATTCAGGGACTAAAACTGGGATTGGCAACCTTGTCATTAATTTTAGTGGTTACTGTTACATACAGAGACCTGTCAATCAAATGAAGGTTCTGGGTTTCCACTGAGGTCCGCCATTCCGGCAGGAAGTAAGCTGGCCTCTGATTGGCCAAGGCGCACTATATAAGAAAGCCTCACTGGCAAGGCTAGTTGCTGGTTGCTAGAGTTGAATAAAGAACTGTTGTGTTATGAGTCACTCTCTCTTGTCTTCATTTGCCAATCCACCAATCTAACACTAGCGACAAAGGTGGGATCAAGGACAGCATAGGAGAGAGCCGACTACAAGCAAGCCAGCCCAGGGATCGGAGCGAAGTGGTAGTTCGGCGTGCCATTCAAGAATGAAGATGGCGGCATCCAATTCTTCCGCGTTCTCCCTGCCAAAGCCATTCAACCCAGAGCGAGAAACCTGGTTGTCATATATGACATGTTTTGAATGCTTTTTGGACGCCAACGATCTCCACAACTTGGCTGACAACAGAAAGAGGGCTCTCTTTTTGAGTCACTGTGGCCATGATGTTTTTGACATTGCTGAGTTACTTTCTGAGCCAGAACCAGTTAGGACTGTGGCATGGCAAATGCTTCAGGATAACCTGAAAGCTCATTTTGCCCCGACTCCATCCAAAATTGTACGACGGTACGACTTCAGACACCGCGTACAACAGGACCATGAGTCCATCAGACAATACATGGCTGCACTCGAAAAGCTGCAGTACATTGTGATTTTAAAGATCTAGATGGTATTTTGCTAGATCAGCTGATTTGTGGCATAAAAGATTGCTGTCTATAACAAAGACAGCTCGCGAAGGAGGGTCTAACCCTGGAAACTGCTCTCAACAAGGCCAGAGCATCAGAATCGTCAAACAAGGCAGCTGAGTCCTCAAAAACTTCTCACCCACACCTGTAATCCCCAAGGCAGCACCTAATGAGCTCAAGAGCCACCAGATGGAGGAAGACATGGGGAGCAGCAAGGAGGAGGTCTATAAGACCAAACTGAGGGGACCTGGAGGTCAAGCTCCACGTACAACACCCTGTGCAAGTTGCAGGGACCAGCACTCCCGGGCATCCTGTCACTACAGAGATGCCACGTGTCACCGCTGTGGCAAGAAGGGACATTTGGTGCGAGTCTGCAGGGCTAACTTGCCTAGCAGAGACCAACAGGTGTTTGAGCCTGCACAAGCAGACAAGCCCAGACCACCTTCCAAGGGGAACTGGAGACCTCACAAGCCCAGGCAAGAACCAGAGGCCCCAGATACTAATCAAATAAGAGTTGCCAAAGCCAGTGCACAATTTAAAAAGAAGCTGAAAGTCACTATTGGCATTGAGGGATCCCTGTGCGAGTTAGAGGTAGACACCGGATCCTCAGTGACCATCCTGTCTTGGCACACCCTTCGGCACGCAAGGCCGACCATGTGGGGGAACCAATTTTCATGCCAATCCCTGAAACTCTCAGATTATCAGGGCAATTGCATTCCTGTGCTAGGTTGCGTAACCCTAGTGGTATCATTCAAGGCATTCCAGGGAAAGCTGATGGCAACCATCATAGAAGGAGGCCTTCCAGACCTGCTCAGCCTAGACTGGTTCGACGCACTAGGCATAGGGATCAGCGGCATCAATGCAATCACCAGCTCCTGCGCCAACTCTCTGATCAGCGAATTCAAGGATGTCTTCTGGCCAGAGCTCGGCAAGTATGTTGACAACCCCATCTCCTTCAGCCTCGACCCCAACATGGCCCCGATTCACATGAAGCCAAGGCACATTCCCTTTGCCCTCAAGCCTAAAATTGATGCAGACAATGATCAATTGATGGACAAGCTAATCAAACAGGGCATTCTCATCCCCATTGACCATGCTAGGTGGGAGACGCCCATCGTAACCCCAGTAAAAGGGGATGGGTCAGTGCACATTTGTGCCAATTATAAGTGTACTCTAAACAAGGCCCTCCAGCAAAGTGCCTACCCGGTGCCTGTGGTGCAACATTTACTACATTCCCTGGGGTCGGGGAAAATTTTTGCTAAGCTTGACTTAGCCCAGGCTTATTAGCAGTTGCTGGTGGACGATGCCACCGCCAAGGTGCAGACTATTGTCATGCACCGGGGTGCTTTTAAATGTACCAGATTACAATTTGGTGTCAGTAGGCCCCGGGGGTCTTCCAGAGCTTCATGGAGCATCTGCTTTGTAACATTCCGGGGATCGTCCCCTACTTTGATGATGCCATGATCTCTGCAGAGTCAGAGGAGGAACTGTGCTCCCATGTGAGCAAGGTCCTTTCTAGATTTTGGAATGCCAGTCTTCGAGTCCGACCGGAAAAATGCCATATCGGAGTCAGGGTGGTTGAATTCCTGGGGTACCGTATTGATGGCCAGGGGATACACCCCACTAAGCACAAGGTCAGGGCAATTAGGGATGCCTGGTTCTGCAGAATAAGGTGGACCTACAGGCCTTTTTGGGACTCCTCAATTTTTATAGTATTTTCTTAAAAAACAAGGCCACTGTGGCTGAGCCCCTCCACCACTTGTTAGCTAAGGATTGCCCTTGGGTGTGGGGTTGGAAAGAGGCCGCTGCTTTTGCTGCAGTCAAGTGCCTCCTGTCTGAGGACAGTTTTTTGATTCAATATAACACTATGTTGCCTTTGGTTCTGGTATGTGATGCATCTCCTTTTGGGGTGGGGGCTGTTTTGAGTCACCGTTTGCCTAACAGGTCAGAGATGCCCATCGCATTTTATTCTCGTGCTTTGTCCCTGGCCGAGCGTAATTACAGCCACAGAAAAGCGCTGGCTGCTGTGGCCGGGGTGAAGAGATTTCACGAATCCTTATTTGGGCACCCCTTCGAACTTATTCCTGACCACAAGCCTCTTTTGGGACTTTTGGTGGGAGATCGGCCCACCCCTGTCGCTCTCTCCCCCCGACTGACTTGATGGACTATTTTCTTGGCTGCGTACTCTTATAAACTGCTGCATCGACTGGGGCACTCGCTCAGACATGCTGATGCGTTCAGCTATTGCCCCTTGCTGGACTTGGTTTCTGATCCAGCCCTGGAGGTTCCTGTCCTCCTGATTGACTGCTTGGACTCTGGACTAGTAACTTCGGCCGAAGTCGCCAAGCTCTCGGCCTCAGATGCCACCCTCCAGACTGTTTTGAGCTGGGGGTGGCCCAAAGGCCCATTCAAGGACAATTTTAAACCATTTGCAGCCAAGAAAGATGAACTGTCTGAACAGGGGGGTTGTTTATTGTGGGGTCAATGTGTGGTATTGCCTCGATGTTTGCGGGTTTGAGTACTTAAGGCCCACCATGAGGGACACCCAGGTATTGTGAGAATAAAAGCATGGCCAGGAGTTATGTGTGGTGGCCAAATATGGATCAGGAAATCCAGGAGTGGGTTGCAATGTGCCCTCCGTGCCAAGAATCCAGGCGGCCCCAAATAAGGCACCAGCCCACGAATGGGAGCAACCCAGGGGACCTTGGTCTAGGATTCATATAAATTTTGCTGGCCCATATCATGGCCAGACATTTTTAGTAATTATTGATGCATTTTCAAAATGGCTTGAAATTATATTAATGGGGTCTACTACTGCTGAAGCTGTCATTACAGTTCTTAGATGCTTATTTGCTACACATGGGTTACCTGATGTTTTGGTATCAGATAATGGGCCGCAATTCACGGCAACACTATTTGAAGGGTATCTTGCAGATTTAGGGATTTGCCACACCCTAGTAGCCCCTTTTCATCCATCGAGTAATGGTCAAGCTGAGAGGACTGTGCGCTCAGCCAAAGAGGCTCTCAGCTGCTTAGACCAAGGAAACTGGCAGCTGCGCATAGATCAATTTCTAGCTTGGCAGCATGTCACATCAAGTGCAGTCACAGTTAGGAGCTCAGCCGAGCTCCTGATGGGCAGGAAGCTACGATCGGTCTTAGACCATTTACATCCCAGCTATTCACCAACGAATAGCAAACCTCATCCAGAAAAAAATAGGAATTTCATCAAGGGTGATTTAGTCTTTGCAAGGAATTATGCTGATGGTCCCGCATGGCTACCAGGCAGAATAGACCAGGTGACAGACCCCCACTCATATGTTGTCTGCTTAGACTATGGGAGACTGTGGCGATGCCACATAGACCAACTTAGAACCTGCCTTAAAGGCACACACCATCAAATGGACCCCAAGCTTACTGATACTCATTTTAATCTACCCCTAGAAGAGAACGAGCCTGAGAACCCTGAAACAACTCCAGAACCAGAGTTCCAGCAACGGGCTACCAGACATCCAGTTCTGGACAGCCCAAGGGCTGATCCAAGGGGCACTCAGAGTTTGCCAATTGATACTCCACTAGAAAACAAGGGCACAACCGATCCAGCTACCACTGAGTCACCAATGGAACTACGCAGGTCTACAAGGACATGTAAACATCCTACATATTTGAAGGATTAGTTTGGTAACTGAGTGTGTGCTGGTTAAGAGGGGAGGGGTGTTAGATATGGAGACCTGTCAATCAAACAAAGGTTCTGGGTTTCCACTGAGGTCCACCATTCCGGCGGGAAGTAAGCTGGCCTCTGATTGGCCAAGGCGCACTATATAAGAAAGCCTCACTGGTGAGGCTAGTTGCTGGTTGCTAGAGTTGAATAAAGAGCTGTTGTGTTACAAGTCACTCTCTCTCGTCTTCATTCGCCGATCCACCGATCTAACAAGAAATATATATTTCTACCTAAGGGATTCCTCTTACGGGTGCTAATTCCTAAAAAAAATCCATTTACTGATGAATTCCTGTGCTGTAAGCTAAAATATATTGTCTCCTTTTTCTTTCTGTCTTTCCCCTACATTTGCCCATTCTGTAAGAATTCCCACAGAGATGGTTCTCTCACAAGCAAAAATATATCTCATTTTAAGTGAAATCCTGAATGCTATTTTTTTTTCAGAAGACCAGAATAATTACTCACTAGTTGTTGATAATTTTTTACTTACCCACATTGGACAGTGAGATAGGAACAGGTCATTTCTTCTACGAGCCAAGTTCATGTTTTTCATGGATAAACAAACATTTCATTAACATGGTCTAGCTAAGGACAAGCAGACAGCTCTGAACTCAGCTGTCATCTCCTATTAGTTACACCCATAAACCTTTCCATATAGTAGCAGAATTCTGGTCCCAGCAATTCAGAAGGCTCAAAGACCCTGCGAAGAGGATTTCATTCTCCTTGTCTCTAGGACAGAGATTTCTTTTAGGGTTTCTCTCCTGTTCTGCATAAAATAGCTTGTTCTACAAAAACTTCAAACCCATTTGGAAATTACACAAGCCATAATTTTAATAGTGACTTGGGTAGAAAATAATACAATGTTCCACCTCATCCTAAACCCTAAAACTGAACCAATTGTTTAGGAGGGTAAGTTCATACTGTTGATCTATTAGAACAGTGTTTCTCAACCTTGGCCACTGGAAGATGTGTGGACTTCAACTCCCAGAATTCCCAGCCAGCTCTGCT